>JZKD02S2231524.1:22406-37955 GCA_000966675.3 Picea glauca | reverse complement strand
CGAACAATGGAGAGTAAATTTTAAGCCCTAGTTAACTTCTAAAGGCCATAACTCCTTGCTCCAGAATCATATTGAGGCATGTGAGAAATATATGGAAAGATATTGAACCATAGAGGATATTCATGGAGCTAAATTAAAATTCTAGGTACGCTAAAAAATGTTTAAGAGGGCATAGAAGGTACGTGTAGCATTTAGGGGAAAAAAATACTAATTGGCCTTAAACTTCAACAGGTTGTATCTAGCAGCCTAGAACCTATAAAGAGGTGAAACTTGGAAAAATTGTCCAAATTGTGATGATGAAGGAACCCAATTGGGATCCTATCAAAACTCCAGAAGAGCAAGTACAAAGAAGCATAAATACAAGTCAGATTTGCACCTGGTTAAGGTGTGAACAGAAGGAATTATTGGGTAATATTCAAATGGCCATAACTTTTTTCGTAAGACTCAAAATTGAGAAAGGGATCAGTCATTGGAAAGGTCTTGGATAGAGGAATCTAGATATCCACCCAAAAAATTGAGCTGGGTATTTAATTTCATAAGGAACCAGATGAAAGAATTTTGATGCATTATTGGAACAAAATTGTACATAATTTTCATGATTTTGTTAAATTGTTTAGTCTAATAAATATTGTTTCCTGCACATTTTGCAAAGTAACAACATTTAGCTCAGAACAAGATAAACAGAGAGTTCAAAATCATGGAAGGCATGGAAGATGCATAGAGGGCTTACAACCATGAAGATGAAACCATGGGAATGTATGTCTGTATGGCTAATGAAGGTACAAATTCAAATGGACATGGAGAAGGCAAGCAGGAAAGAATGAACTTGGAAGAGACCATAAAAAGTATGCAAAAGGATGTCAAGAGTTATAAAGTTGTTAAGGAGAGGCTTATGAAAGACAAAGAACAGAAATAAGGCTTCAACATCAAGTTAATGTAGAGCTTAAACAAAATAGAGAAGAAGATGGATAAGGAGACTGAGTCAAGAAAATCAGTGAGTCATATAGCTCATGATGAGAGGAGGATAAAAAGAAGTGTTGGAAGAAATTACCATAACTCCCCAAGACATTCAACAAGGAGGGAACACAGTAGTTCAATTCCATCTCCTGTCAGGAAGCATAAGAGAAGATCTAGGGTGGATGAGCTACATGGAGAAATGAATAAAATCAAACCACCTACATTTGATGGTGAGCACAAGAAGGATGAGGACGCAGAGACCTGACTATTGGGCATGAGGAAGTACTTCCAGTTACATAACTACTCCTCACAAGCAGAAGTAATAATTTCCATCTATTAGCTCAAAGGAAAAGCATCAATGTGGTGGGACCAATTTGTGCAGGTGCAACACATTGATGGAAAGAAGGTTACTTGGAGGGAATTCAAGAAGTACTTTCAAAAGAAGTACTTAACCAAATGATACTACGATAAGAAAATGAAGGAGTTCTTCGAACTCAATCTTGGGAGTATGACGATAGATGATTATGAAAGGAGATTCTTAGAATTGTTGAAGTATGTTTTGTTCATCAAGGATGAGAAAGTTAAGATTCAGAGGTATTTGAATGGGTTTCCATCATTTATTAGTGATAATATACAGTATGATGATCCCAAGACACTAGAGGAAACTATAAGAAGGGATAAATGTCTCTGTGATCAACATAAAGGAAGACCAACTTTCCAAAAATCTTGGGAAGACAAGAAAAAAAACAAAATGGAACAAAGGAAGAAGGGAACTAATCCACCATTCTTCATAAATAATTCTCAGGGACAACCAGCTTCTAAAAAACCCAGAATGATCAAGACATTGGGGAAAACACCAAGGAAACCACCTATTCAATGTTGGGGATGTGGGGGAGATCATATGTACAAAGACTGCCCTCACACAAGTGCAAACGTGAGGACTGTTCACAATGTACAACAAGTTGATACAGTGGAGGACATGGGCAGAAACATACCTAGGATCTACACAACCTTGGATAACAAGCAAGCTAAGTTTCAGTCACATATGATTGAAGTGGAAGGTAAGATCAATAACCAACCCATTGATATTTTAATTGATTCACGAGCTAGTCATATTTATCTAGATCCTAAGATGGTGGAAAGATTTCATTTGCCAAGAAGCAAGCTTGGAAAACCTTGGTTGGTGCAATTAGCTACAGGAGCTAAAAAGAAAATTAATGAGATGGTTAAGGCATGTCCAATAGACATGAATGGATTGAGAACCATGGCAGATTTGAACATCACACATTTAGGTTCTCATGACTGCCTAATTGGTATGGATTGGTTGGACCAACATCATACTTTCCTAGACTATTATACTAAGGGATTTACCTGCTTGGATGAGGAAGGGAACTTGAGAATAGTTCAAGGAATTCCCAGGGAAGTAACCATCAGAGAAGTTTAAGCCTTGCAACTGAAGAAGAGTTACAGGAAATCATGTTAAATATTTGCAGCACATATGAAAGAGACACCTAAAGATAAGGTGCCAAATATTGATGATTATGCAGTACTAAGAGAGTTTGAAGATGTATTTATAGAAATACCAGAATTTCCACCCAAGAGAGATATTGATTTCTCCATTAATCTGATGCCTGGAGCAGCTCCAGTATCCAAGACCCCTTACAGGATGAGTACACCAGAACTGAAGGAATTACAAATGCAACTTGAAGAGCTTCTGAAGAAGGGGTATATACGCCCAAGTGTGTCACCTTGGGGTGCCCCGTTATTATTTGTGAAGAAAAAGGATGGAACATTGAGACTTTACATTGACTTCCGATAGTTGAACAAGGTAACTATGAAGAACAAGTATCCTTTGCCAAGGATAGATGACCTCTTTGATCAACTGAAAGATGCAAACAAATTCTCAAAGATTGATCTCAGGTCAAGCTATCACTAGGTAAGAATTAAAGAAGAAGACATTAGCAAAATTGCCTTTAGAACGAGGTATGGCCATTATGAGTTCACGGTGGTACCATTTGGGTTGTCAAATGCACCCGTTGTCTTCATGTGTCTAATGATTGATATTTTCAAAGAATACCTAGATAAGTTTGTCATTGTCTTCCTAGATGACATTCTTATATATTCTAAGTTTGAATAAGAGCACGAGCAACACATGAAAATGGTGTTACGGGTATTGAGGGAGCATCGATTTTATTCCAAATTGAGCAAGTGCTCATTGTATCAAAAGCAAATTCATTATTTGGGCCATATCATTTAAGAGGAAGGAATAACAGTGGACCCATAAAATATAAAGCCCATTGAGGGGTGGCTAACACCAAGGAATGTCTATGAGGTGAGATCATTCATGGGACTTGCAGGTTACTACATAAGATTCATTGAGGGATTCTCAATGATTGCACACCCAATCACTTCCTTGCAGAAGAAGGGTGTGAAGTTTGAGTGGACATCAGATTGTGAAAGGAGTTTCCAACACTTGAAGCATTTATTAGCAAGTGCTCCAATACTAAAGATTGTTGATCCAAATGAAGACTTCAGTGTATGCACTAATGCATGTAAAGAAGGGATTGGTGGAGTCCTTAGTCAGAATGGGTATGTGGTGTGCTATGAATCAAGGAAATTAAAGGAGCATGAAAGACACTATGCTACTCATGATTTGGAATTGGAAGCCATAGTGCATGCCCTGAATATGTGGAGGCACTATCTCATCAAAAAAAAAATTGAGTTGGGGGTAGACCATAGTGGTCTGAAATATTTATTTGGACAACCAACTCTAAATGCCAGGAAAAATAGGTGGTTGGAATTCCTCAGTGAGTATGACTTTGATATAAATCATATCAAGGGGAAAGAGAACAAGCTAGCTGATGCACTCAGCAAAAGGGTGCATGAGATGCATGCTACAACCATTAGCATGTACCAAACAAATTTGAAAGACAAAATCTTAGAGGATGCAAAATCAGATTTATCGTACATGGAAATAAGGACAAAATTACAACAAGGTATTTTGCAGTAGAAAAGTGAAGAATATAAGCTAGAAAATGATGAGATTCTCATGTGCAGGGGCATAATTTATGTGCCAAATTCTCAGTAATTGAAAAATATTATTTTAAAAGAAATGCATAATGTGCCTAATGTCGGGCACCCATGTTACCAAAAAACGATTGCAATTGTCAAGAGCCATTATTATTGGCCAGGTATAAAGAAAAAGGTTGTTGATTTTATTGCTAGGTGTTTGGAGTGTCAAAAGGTCAAGGCTGAGCATAAACACCTAGCTGGATTGCTACAGCCATTTCCCATTCGTGAGTGGAAATGTGAAAATGTAACAATGGATTTCATCACCAAACTACCCAGAACAAACAAGCAGCATGATTCTATCATGGTAGCGGTGGATAAGCTTACTAAAGCTTCCCATTGTATTCCAGTAAATCTCACACACAAGGCAACCAACATTGCTGATATTTATATGAGAAAAATTGCTTGACTACATGGTATACCCAAGACAATTGTGTCTGACAGAGATCCAAAATTTACATCAAATTTTTGGAAAGGATTATTCAAGGGATTCAGAACAAATCTAAAATTTAGCACAACTTATCATCTAGATTTAGATGGGTAGACAGAAAGGGTGAATTATGTGATATAAGACATGCTAAGTATGTATGTGATGAATAAACCATCCAAATGGGGGGATTACTTGCATTTGGTAGAGTTTTCTTATAACAATGTGTACCAAGCATCTCTAAAGATGAGCCCATTTGAGGCACTTTATGGCAGAAAGTGCAACACATCGGTGAGTTGGGACAACCCAAGAGAGAGAGCAATGGTTGGGCCAGAACTACTCAGGGAAATGGAAGAGCAGATGATGAAAATAAAACAGAATTTAAAGGCTACCCAGAATAGGAAGAAAATCTATGTTAATAAAGGAAGAATTCACAGAGACTTTAAAGTGGGTGACCATGTGTTCTTGAAAGTAAAAGTCAAGAGAAGTTCCCTGAAGTAGGGAAATTGTTCAAAGTTGGCAGCACGTTACTGTGGGCCATTTGAAATCCTAGAGAGAATTGGTCTTGTAGCATATATGCTTTTCTTATCGACATCAATGTGTATTCATAATGTATTCCATGTGTCATTGCTTAAAAATTATGTACTTGATGCTAATCATGTCATTGATTGGAATGTGATTCAGGTGGAGCAAGAGGGCGACTTTCAAGTGCATCCGGTGTGTAGATTGGACCGAAAGATCAAGCAGCTACATAATCAATTCATAGGGCTAGTAAAGGTCCAATGGACCTAATGCGGTCCTGAAGATGCAACTTGGGAGCACGAGGATGCTATGTGGGCATAATACCCGCATATTTTTGAAGACTTTTGAAGTTTTGATTGTATAGGCTTATATACTGCACTGAGGACAATGCATAAATAAGGGGGAGGGGAATGTAATACCCCTAGGTTGAACCCTAATTGTAAATATAAATGTAAATGAACATATAGGCTAGTGAGTTGTGGGAATTGATTGTAAATGTAATTGTAATTATACATATAAGCTGGTGAGATGATGGTACAAGGTCTTTGGTTCGGTTCTGTGCGCATTGAGTCGGTGCGCGGGAATATCATACCAAATGAGTGCGTACATTTTATAACGTATCACGCACATGTGGAAGTGTGTGAGGATTGCGCACTAAAGGAAGGGTGCACACCACCTTGAGTTTTGTGTACAATGGAGTAAGTGCACGGTTTTGGGGCCAAAGTGCCTTTGTGTATATGTATTTTGAGGCCAGAGTGTCTGTGTGGTTATTAGGTTGGAGAGCCAAATGTTAAATGGCCAGTGATCCATCATTGTAATATGTAGTCACATGCAAATACTAATGAAAATGCATCACTGCTGTAGACCAACCATGTAAAAGAGTATGGGGGGATAAACTCCACTAGATAGGGAAAGGGGGCTAAAAGTTAAGGATAAGGGGCTAAGCTAGGGGGGATTAAGTCCAAAGGAATATTATATTTATATTCCTTAAAGTATAAAGTATGGATAATTATTTTATCCTAAGTTCTAAGGATGGGGACAAGTGGGCCCAAGGTAGTTCTCAACATGACAAGTGTCAAGTTGAGAACATGCATACATATAGTTTGGACTTAGTTCATTTTCCCATCATTCTATATTCATTCCTTCACTCACTCATCTATCATCCGTACCCTATTCTTACTGTACCTATACATGTACCTGTACCTGGGAATATTTGGAGCAGAATAGGCGGGTTGTCGGCCCCATGGAATATTGAAGAAGCAGGTTGCCAGGCTTGTGAGCATTCTCTCTAGGTGAGAGAATTTCTAGGAATTAATTCCCAAGGTGCCAAGCTGTATCTAGAAGGCTCTAAGACTTCATGTCTGGCTTGTTGCTGAAGCCCCAGAAGAGAAGTGGGGCAGTCGAAGGACAATTGAACAGAGTAGGGGCACACTTCCAGGGGTGGGACAGACATGTGGGGAATGAGGGACTATAGGTTGTTAGCTTGAGTTGGCACCTAAGTCTGAGCTTTATGATGTCTGGGAGACCTTAGCCTAGGTTAGGATTCCCTTGCATAGGTGGAGTTTAATCCCCAACTCGGGGGTGACCCATTGCCGAGAATTTTGAGCAATGTGGTATAAGGCTAGGAGGAACGTGGAAGGTATGCATGCAGTTGGTGATCTTTTTATCAAAGATAAGTGTCAATTGTGCATTAATTCATGTGTTGTGTTAATATTTATGCAATCATTTTCATGATTTTTTTCTTGTGTAAGCTACATGTATATTTCTGTTAATTTTTTTGTATGAATCTGTGCATATTCAGAGTTTTTTTATGAATTAAATTAGTATCATAGTTTGAAATTTTAAGTGGCATAGTCCAACAGGTGGCTAGGGATGCTATAATGACGGTTGTTAGCTTGAGTTGGTACCTGAGTCTGAGCTTTATGTTGTCTGGGAGACCTTAGCCTGGGTTAGGATTCCCTTGCCTAGGTGGATTTTAAGCTCGAGCTCAGGAGTGACCCACTGCTGAGAGTTTTGAGCAGTGTGGTGTAAGGCTGGGAGGAACGTGGAAGGTCTACATGCAATTGGTGATATTTTTATCAAAGATAAGTGTCAATTGTGTGTTAATTCATGTGTTGTGTTAATATTTATGGAATTATTTTCATGGGTTTTTCCTATGTAAGTTGCATGCATATTTCTATTATTTTTTGTATGAATCTATGCATATTCATAGTATTTTTATGAATTAAATTAGTATTAGAGTTCGAAATTTTAAGTGGCATAGCTCAACAGGTGGCTAGGGATGCTACAGTGACGAACAAAACTTAAGACCACGATGAATCAATTGTTGACAATAGAATAAAATGAAAATGTTGTAATTAAGGGCAATATTGATATATGTCCATTTCATACTCATAGAAAACATAATGATTATCCTAATGATCCAGATTATTTTCGGCATGAAATGAGAGCGGAGATATAATAAGGAAATGTACAGATATGTATCATATATCCAACAATGTGACAGAAATATATCAAAGATATAAACACAAAGATACAGTAATACACGATTTCTATTAATGAGTGAAATGTACAGACTGTAAAATTACAGAGCGAAAGACTCGCTAGAATGGTGGCAGCTTATCTCTGAGAAGAGATGTGATGGATATGCTCATTCGCAAGAAGATGATTACAATGAGGCTCTAAAGGACTTTTTAACATAAAGAAAATCCAAAACCCTAACCCCGAAAGATGAAAAGCCAACAATTTTGTGGACCCCGTTTTGGGTAGTTTGGTGTATCAACTTCTCGGGGGCGTAACTTGGCATACAATCTCCGTTTGGGGTGCACAATATCTCGTTGGAAAGGTATCATTGAGGAGATTTATTTTGGGGGCTCAATCAAAGCCTTTGGATATTACTAAGGTGCTCAATCCCGAAAAAACTTCATTTAGGCCCTCAAAATGGCCCCGAAAGTTTAGGAACTGAAAAACCTGCTAAAAATAGTAAGTTGCCAGAAGACTATTTTGAGCCAGTTGGAATAGGGGGATGACCATCGATATCCATTTGGATCAATCCTCCCTCCTTAGGAAGCGATGGTATCCATTGCATTGAGTGCCCGAGGGAGAGGGGAAAGCGTTTTCTGAATCTGAATCTTGGTGAATTGCTTGCCTTGCTGGAGAAGTTGCACTGCTTAGCTTGTTGAGGCCTATCACAAAACTGTTGTTAGAAGGGTTGGAAATTTTTAACTAGTCTATCTATATGAGATGATTGTGTGTAGAAAGAATCCTTGCGCTTTGCTTCAATCTTGTCGACCTGTTTATGTTGGATAAAAGGTGCTTGGACTAAGGCTACAGTGGTTGCAATGTCCTTATGTTAATCTTTTGAACAGACTATGAAGAAGCTAAATTTTGGAGTACGAGATACTACTTTGCGGCACTGTTTAGGTGGGACAGTAGTTGGAACTACCTTTGGTATCCTGTAGAGATGACCCCCCATAGTAACAATGACACTACGGGGTTGAGACTCATAAATAGCATGGTGCTTCTAAATATATGGTTGTTCCAAAAGAACATCATATACATCTATTGGGGAAACATCACATAATACCTCATCCTTGAAGGGTTGGATGTCATATGACAATCGACATTGCTAACTGACACAAATATCTCGTCCCTAGCGAAGCCAACCGATGTTGTATGGTTGCGGGTGTGGTGTTGTCGACAACCCCAAATGTTTGATGACCTCTGCTCAGATGAGGTTCTTCTTGCTTCTGCTATCAACAATGAAATGCAACGGGGTCCCCTTCACCCACATCTATGAATGGAAGAGGTGCTCCCCCTCTTCAGGATCTGTTGGTTCTTCTAGTTGAATTGTTGCGGTCGTGACAGTAGCAGTGGGATCTGCGTCGATAATATGTATCTTTCCATTATTTTCTAAATCATCTTTTGAATCTGGGTTCGGCTCTTTTTCTTTGATCTTGACCACCAATGACTATTTTGAGTGACATTCATTGGTGTTGTGCCAGTGGATTTTGTGAAAGTCGCACCACTTTCCAGTTTCATTCTTCGTCTTCCCCTTACCTTTCTTTTCCTGTGGCTTGGACTAGTTTTCGGGAGGTTGTTTGTTAGGGTCGCCTTTATCATGCTTTGGTTGTTGCAGATTTGCAGACCTGAACTTCCATTTGTTCTGGTGCCTAAATTTATACTTGATTTTGACAACATATCGATAGGCAGCTCCCAATGATGAGATGTCTAGGAAATGCATTTCGGTTTGGATGTACGGATGTAGAACCCCACGGTATTTCAGAACTAGATGTCACTCGGAGTCTCTAATACCCAGCTTGGTGCACAAGGTATGGAAATTATTTGTGAACTCCGACACTGTTTAGCCCCTCTCTTTCCGCATTGTGGTCCATCTAATGTACTAGTCTTCATAGTTACCAACAAGGTAATATTGTTCTTTAGCCGCATCCACAAAAAAATCCCGAGTGGGTTCGAACCCATATATTTTGGACTCCTTTATGGAACTTTGCTCCCAGTAAGTTTCCCACCAATGTTTTACATGGGGAAGAGCCTTAAGGAGTGCGTAGGTGATCTTTTACTCGTCAAAAAAATTGTGAACAAAGAAACAACCTTCTAGCATATTTAACCATTTTTCTAAGGCATCCACATCTATCTAACCTTCAAATACGAGAATATCAAAATTAACCTGTACCTTGAAAGGAGAGGTTCCTCCAAAGTGGTCGCTTGATGAATACGTGCATGTTGCTATTGACAGGCGTTGAAGGATGTGGGAAAAATTCTCCATCATTTTGTCCCTATGTCACGTGAGAGTTTGCTCAAGCAACAAATTAATAGAGTCTTCTGCTCTGTTGTTTTTCTTTTCTTCCGCCATAGAGATTTTCTTGGGTGTGCGAGAACGATTGTCCTCGAGAGAGACTAGATCAAGACCCAAATTTCTATACTCGGACATCGTCGGGGACATGCATTGAAAAACGATCAAGAGCAACCTGCTCTAATACCATTGATCCAGATTATTTTCGGCACGAAATGAGAGCGAAGATATAATAAAGAAATGTAAAGAGATGTATGAGATATCCAACAATATAACATAAATATATCAGAGATACAATAATACACAATTTTTGCTAATGAGCAAAATGTACAGACTGTAAAATTACAGAGCGAAATACTCGCTAGAATGGTGGCATCTTATCACTGAGAAGAGATGCGATGGATACACTCATTCACAAGAAGATGATTACAATGAGGCTCTAAAGGCATTTTTAACATAAAGAAAATCCAAAACCCTAACCTCGAAAGATGAAAAGCCAACAGTTTTGTAGACCTCGTTTTGGGTAGTTTGGTGTATCAACTTCTCGGGGCATGACTTTGGCATATGATAGCTCGTTGGAAAGGTATTGTCGAGGAGATTCATTTTGGGGGCTCAATCAAAGCCTTTGGCTACTTTTGAGGTGATCGATCCTAAAAAAAAATCATTTAGGCCCTCAAAATGGCCCCGAAAGTTGTCAGAAGATTGTTTTGAGCCAGTTGGAATAGGTGGGTGGCCACCGATATCCACCTAGATCACCTGCTCCCCTTTTTGGGTTTTTGGTGTTTTATGATGTTTTTTTTTTAACAAATGGTAAAAAGAATTAATAAATCATAAATGGTACATAGAGGAGCTGAGTTCAATAATGCAAGTGATTGGTTCCATCGGGAACAAAATGACAACAATAAGAAGTGCAAAAAAATGTGTCACAAGCCCGAGGGCTTAGATCAACTAGTTGTTTCCATTGTTGGGAATTTTGGTAGTTTCATGCCAATAGGTGCCTAATCAAATCCCCTATATTAGATGCACCAATATACACCAATGGGTTTACTAGATATTCCATCAATGAGTGTGGGGAAACATCCACCGGGTTTCCTAGTAAAGTTTTCCTTAGAGAAACAAAAACAAAATGGGCCACAACATTAGGGAACATTCAAATATGTGCCTCAACTAATGGTGATGGTTTATAAATAGGTGTTATGGTAAATACAAAGAGAAGTAAGTGAAAAAACAAAAGGCCAAATAAGTAGATCGAAGCCTTCATGGGAATGGCCAAAAAGAGATGAGAAATGAGAACATGGTTCACAATGCAGATTCAATCTAAATGAGCTCTTGGTACTACAAAAAATTATTTGGATGGGGCCATAAGAAAAGTGGTACTATAAAAAGGAAACCCATCGTAAGAAGGCTCAATCATTGGATGCATGCATATGTAAAGAATCATAAATGGCTAACATACCAATGTCCAATTTTTGATGGGGTGGATCCCATGGTAAATTCATGGCCAAAAGGCATAGATGCAATGTTGTAGAGGGAAATCCTAGTCCTATATGTCAATTCAAGCATATATTTTACCGAGCCAACCAAGATGAATAGAATGGACCAATGACACCAAAAAGTCATGTCCAAGGTCTTGTATCTATGAAAAAACCACTTAAAAGACTTGTCAAATCTTGTGTGAGCTATAAAGATGGGAAGAATTGTTAAATATGATCTAATACTTATGCTTAGTGGAGGAGAGATTACACAAATGGTGGAAATGGTTACACAAGACATTTGCGAAGGAGGGGATGGAGGTAGTGGGATCAACGGTGGAAAGTTCCCACCCATGAAGGGAGTCAATGGGAGAGAAAGGATAGAGGTCATCCCATGGATTTTTTAGGGTAGTTAGGGCTTCTATGAATTAGTTGTTGGTAGGAAGATAATGGGAAAAGAGGGATGCAAATGAGAGTGAAAAATCTTGCATGGGGAGGAGGATGACTTCAACATTCTTGTAGGCCAAGAGAAAAAAGGGTAGACCTCGTATAAAGAAAACATGAAGGGGGTGTGATCGTTCCTATGGGTTAGGGAAACTAAAAAAAATATTATAGTAGAATGAAATGGAAATGTGTTCTGTTGGAGAAATAATTATTTTCGACACACTAGTTCAGTGGGAGTTAACTGACTAGTTCTATTTTAGACTTTCTATTTTTACCATCACTATTATGCATGCATTCATTCCTAAGGAAATCTATCTGCTTGATTGATTTTCTTAATTATGGAATGTTCCTGCCTATATACGAGTGTATTCCACTCATTCATTGTATCATATTGATCATCATCTATGTATCAATTATTCATTCATTGATCAACTCATTGGAGTAGTGTGAATATATTTTGTCATTCTTCCATATTGAATCTCTCTTCCTTTCTTAATAAGCTTTGTTTGTACTTGTTTTAGCCAGATCTCTTGTGCAGGTTTCAATGAAACATTGACACGGTATCAGAGCTACGTTGCTTGGAGCAAGCCAGACAAGCCAGAGAATAAGGAAATCAGAGTTTCGGCGAGCAAATCCGTGTAATAGACACGATCACACCCTCTCCCTGTTGAAAGGAGCGACTGTCGAACCCAAACTTATGAATTTTTCAAATTTTGGGTTGGTCATACCCTAGACACTAGAAAAGGGTGACCAAGTCGTTCCCAATACACTGGAAAAGGGCGACCAACCAAAACCGGTCGCTCTGTCTCTTAAGGGAAGATGTGACCGCCTCTAAAAACACCTTTTTGTTTGTAGTGATTGCTCCCAAAATATTCACTTTTTTGGGAAACAGTTTGCGAGAAAAGTAAATCGACCCATTTGGCAAATGGGTTTTCAACCGTTTGGCGATATTCCTCACCGTTTTCTCAGAAAGTAAGTTGGAATATCGTCTCCTGAAACTGATACAAATTTTCACTTAAAGTGCCCTTTCTGCAGTGATTTCTCAGTTTTTCACTTGCAGATTGAGAGTAAAATTTTAGGGGTTCTTAGACACAGTGGAGGAGATGGATACGATACCTATTCTACAGTCAAACTTGGTGGTAATCCTCACACCATACAATTATTTTGATTGGAAGCCCAAGGCAAAATTCCAACTCATAAGGAAAGGACTGTACAACTTGACGATGGGGACAGAAACAAAACCTACATCAACAATTGAGAAGATGAGATGGGTGAACCGAAAGGATGAAGCCACGTGACTTCCTCTTAAACTGATTTCAATTTATCTATGGTTTCATGTTGCCGCATGCAAGACTCCAAACGAGATCTGGACTACCTTGGAAAGTCTGTTTGGAAAGTAGGATGATATGAGAGGTCATATGCTTGAGGTAGAGTTGAATACTTTGGATCCTAAAAGTTTTGATAATATATAGGATTTCTTTACTAAGTTTAAATCTTTTATATTGAGCTTAGAAACTTGTGGTATTGATAAGGCTAAACAAGTAGACCAACTTATTCTAACAATCTTGGTCAAGCTAGGTGTCACATACCCACTACCTAAATCGGATTTTTCTGGTCTCCTGCCGAATCAAAAGCCCTAAACATCCATGGAGGACCAGCGTAAGCTGGTCCTTTCTCTCTCCCCTCTCCCATGTGGTCGCAGGTCACGATCACAGTCCGAATAAACACAGTACCTCTTTCATATTTCGTGCCTCGGTGCTACAGTGACGTCGAGTCGTTTGACTTGGCAACCTCCGAATCCCGACAGGGCTAGCGATTAGCCAATGGGGGCGAATCCCTACAGAGTTAGCAAATGGCTAATAGGAACAAATCCCAACAGGGCCAGAGAACAACCAATGAGAAACAGCCCTGTTGCACGGTTAAGTGGAACACAGGTGGCAGAGAGAGAAACGCGACACTGTGGTCGACATGACAGGAGGGGCCCCACTTCACACGCCACACTATTCCAGACCCCTCCCCCCCACCATTAAAGGCAGAATGGCAAGGGGGGTCTGGAATCCGCCTGAGCATCGTTGATCATGATGAATTAATCTCGACCGTTCGAGAGTTGCGCATCCAATTCCGGACCCCCCCCATTAAAGGCAAAATGGCAAGGGGGCTTCGGAATGCATCCTCAGCCGTAGATCTGGGCGGGTGGACTCTGGCCATCCAGATCTGTTTGCTACTTACCCTAATGCGCACTCGCACCCCAGCGTAAAACTGGCATCTCTTCCTCACATCGGATGGTCGTTACGGACCCTGAGATTTCCCGAACGAATCTTGTCCGTCCATCGGGACTTAGCCACATGCTATTGTCTCGACATTATGGATCGGGATTTGTCAAGGCAAGAATCCGAGTTTTTGTCAGCGGAACTCCCGAATCCCCGATCCCTGAAACGGGTAATCTCTCAACACGTCACCTCCTTAAATCGGATGATCCACAACTGCTCCGGGGTTTCCACCCAAGAAAATCCCGATCCCTTGTCGCCAGGACTCCCGATCTCGCGATTTTCGATTCCCTGGAATGGGAGATCTCACGATGCGTGGCCTCCATCAATCGGACGACTCAGATCCGTCCTGGGGTTTTCACCATGGAAAATCTCGAACTCTTGTCAACAGGAATCCCGATTCCGCGATTCCCTATTTCCCAAAATGGGAGATGTCACGACAAGTGGCCTCCGTCAATCGGACGACTCAGATCCGTCCCGGGGTTTTCACCATGGAAAATCCCGAGCTCTTGTCAACATGAATCTCGATTCTTTGATTCCCGATTTCCCGAAATGGGTGATGTCTTGACGCGTGGCCTCCGTCAATCGAACGGCCTAGATCTATACCGAGGTTTTTCGCCCCTATACACTGGAGTCTTAACCCTTGGGTAAGTCCTAACAGATCCAACAACTGTCGGGTTTTTCAGCTGAGATCTGACAGCTCATAATGGTTCCTACCCATGCACTCTTCCACGATTCCCTGGGCATGGAAAAGATCCACGGTCCAGATACTCTCATGAACCTTGGGGATCTACGGTCCTAAACTCTTCGCTACCCACGAAGACACAGGAAAACCAAGTGGTAAGGCATTTAATGCCCTACTTTCTCCTACTAATCTAATGGTCGTGGGTGACCGTAGATTCCCTGATGAAATCTCGTCCGTCGATTAATACCTATAAGGTTAAGGTACTTAACTTTCCATCTCCTTCCTCCGATCTGACGGTCGTGAGTGACCACAGATCTCCCGACGATATCTCATCCCTCGATTCGTTACTTCATCCTTATGCTGTCATCTTGGTTTTCAAGAGGATCATTCCTTCTTATGCAGGGTTACTAAGGCCTTATGCCTTCACAACCGCCTTCCCGGTTCTTGATGGGATTTTCAAGGAAGGTATTTCTATGGGGAGAATTACTCAGGGTACTACCTGAGGTATATAAGGATGTCGTCCTCCCGAGAACTAGGCGTGAAGTCTGAATTGGGTCAGTACGCACACAAATAACGAATTCATGAGGACATAAACCATACGTAGTCTTTCCATATAAATATACAACTACGAGTATTGATCAAAACACCATAGAGTCATTCTTATAATGAAATCATTCACAGTTTCACAACTTATGAGCATAATTATCAGAATAAGCACATATATATATATATTTCAAGATGCCATAGGCAAAACACTTATCAGAAATAACACCAGAGGTCAAGCAACTGCTGAGAGGGGTGCTCGTTTCCACCCAACCGTAGGCTTAGCGACTCCCAACGGATTTACCACTAGCCACCCCCGAGCTGAGACCACGATGTTGTGAGACTGTGTC
>JZKD02S2231524.1:2955-15720 GCA_000966675.3 Picea glauca | reverse complement strand
AGAGGGGCCCCACTTCACACGCCACACTATTCCGGACCCCCCCCCCATTAAAGGCAGAATGGAAAGGGGGGTCCGGAATCTGCCTGAGCGTCGTTGATCATGATGAATTAATCTCGACCGTTCGAGAGTTACGCGTCCAATTCCGGACCCCCCCCACCATTAAAGGCATAATGGCAAGGGGGCTCCAGAATGCATCCTCAGCCATAGATCTGGGCGGGTGGAATCTGGCCATCCAGATCTGTTCACTACTTACCCTAATGCGCGCTCGCACCCCAGCGTAAAACTGACATCTCTTCCTCACATCGGACGGTCGTTACGGACCCTGAGATTTCTCGAAGGAATCTTGTCCGTCCATCGGGACTTAGCCACATGCTATTGTCTCGACATTATGGATCGGGATTTGTCAAGGCAAGAATCCGAGTTTTTGTCAGCGGAACTCCCGAATCCCCGATCCCCAAAACGGGTAATCTCTCAACATGTCACCTCCTTAAATCAGACAGTCCACAACTGCTCCGGGGTTTCCACCCAGGAAAATCCCGATCCCTTGTCGCCAGGACTCCCGATCTCGCGATTTTCGATTCCCCGGAATGGGAGATCTCACGACCCGTGGCCTCCGTCAATCGGACGACTCAGATCCGTCCCGAGGTTTTCACCATGGAAAATCCCGAACTCTTGTCAACAGGAATCCCAATTCCGCGATTCCCGATTTCCCAAAATGGGAGATCTCACGACACGTGGCCTTCGTCAATCGGATGGATCAAATCCATCCCGGGGTTTTCACCATGGAAACTCCCGAGCTCTTGTCAACAGAAATCCTGATTCCGCAATTCCCGATTTCTCGAAATGGGTGATCTCTTGACGCGTGGCCTCCGTCAATCGAACAACCTAGATCTATTCCGGGGTTTTTCACCCCTATACACTGGAGTCTTAACCCTCGGGTAACTCTTGACAGATCCAACGGTTGTCGGGCTTTTCAGTCGAGATGTGACGGCTCATAATGGTTCCTACCCATGCATTCTTCCACGACTCCCTGGGCGTGGAAAAGATCCACGGTCCAGATACTCTCATGAACCTTGGGGATCTACAATCATAAACTCTTCGCTACCCACGAAGACACAGGAAAACCAAGTGGTAAGGCATTTAACGCCCTACTTTCTCCTACTAATCTAACGGTTGTGGGTGACCGTAGATTCCCCGACGAAATCTCGTCCGTCGATTAATACCTATAAGGTTAATGTACTTAACTTTCCATCTCCTTCCTCCAATTTGACGGTCGTGAGTGACCACAGATCTCCCGACGGGATCTCATCCGTCGATTCGTTACTTCATCCTTATGTTGTCATCTCGGTTTTCAAGAGGATCGTTCCTCCTTATGCAGGGTTACTAAGGCCTTACACCTTCACAACCGCCTTCCCGGTTCTTGATGGGCTTTTCAAGGAAGGTATTTCTATGGGGAGAATTACTTAGGGTACTACCTGAGGTATATAAGGATGTCATCCTCCCGAGAACCAGGCGTGAAGTCTGAATTGGGTCAGTACACACACAAATAACGAATTCATGAGGACATAAACCATACGTAGTCTTTCCATATAAATATACAACTACGAGTATTGATCAAAACACCATACAATCATTCTTATAATGAAATCATTCACAGTTTCACAGCTTATGAGCATAATTATCAGAATAAGCACATATATATATATTTCGAGATGCCATAGGCAAAACACTTATCAGAAATAACACCAGAGGTCAAGCAACTGCTGAGAGGGCTGCTCGTTTCCACCCAATCATAGGCTTAGCGACTCCCAATGGATTTACCACTAGCCACCCCCGAGATGAGACCACGATGCTGTGAGATTGCGTCTCTGTTTGCCAGTGACCAGGAGCGAAGGTTGCAATCCTTCCTCTCTGCTATCACTCACTCTGCATATTGCCAGAGTTTTCCCCTCACATCTGCCCCCGCCCAATGGCTTCTACCCCATGCCTTATCCTCTTGCGAGGTTGCATGTGGCGCGATTACCCTCGCACTGGCCAGTCATGATGGCTCTACGGATGGGTGGTTCACCTCCCCATCCCTCATTAATTCCTGAGAAGCCATCAACCTACCAGTCTGCGAGGCATTTAATTCGGGGCCAGCGAGCCACTTTTGGTTCTCCGGGCCAGTGGAGTCGAAATACAGTATTAATTGTCGGTGGAAGTTAATGCCACCTTTCTAGGTGCCTTCCACCGCCATCGTGGTCTCTTTTCTGCACATCCCCTCTCATCAGTCCTGCAATAAAATTCATAATGTTATTCACATTTATTGACCTTTTACTCAAGGTCCATTTACGTCACATATTCACATTTATGAGTTTGCCATAGTTCTTGGCCAGTCCAGTTATTTTTACAAACTGGGGGAAACATGGTGTTACACTAGGACCATAATATGTTGTCTATGTTTCCACTTTCCATTCAGACATGTATCGCAATGGAACAAATTGGAAGATGCTTGCCATGGATTAATTCATTGATCCTCTCACACATGAGCATATAAAACTCATTCAGATGGGCCTAATCAAGGATCCCAAAGCACATGCACTCACCATGCATGATGGAAAAGGATCATCCAAACAAAACGAGAAGGAGGGATATTCCAAACCCTTTAACGATTCTTTAGGTTCCAAAGACTCTTCAAATTCTAAGAAGAAGAAGAAGGGAAAGTGGTGCACTTTCTGCAATAAACCAAATCATGAAGAATCCACATGCATGAAGAAACAAATCGATCTTATGGCACATGCACTTCAACAGAACTACCTTGGAAACTTAATTCCAGAGGGAGTCAAGAAGCAGAAGGAAGAAGATCCTGCTCCTAAGAAAGGTAATCATCATGCTCTTGTTGCAATTAATTCCTCATATGATTCATGTATTATAGATTCTGGTGCATCCCATCATATGGCAGCAAAAGAGGAAGTTTTCTCTTCTTTGAGTCCATGCTCAAGACCCCCTATTATCATGGGGTATGATACTCCAGTAGCAGTAGCAGGAGAGGGGAGAGTGGAACTCCATAATGGTAGTTTTGAGAATGTTTTACATGTTCCAAAGCTTTCTATGAATCTGCTCTCAGTTTATTAGATCACTCAAAAAGGTAAAAAGGTTGAATTTACATCAGATTCAGTTTATGTACTTGACATGCATGACAATTCCATCATTCCAATTTGTAAGGTGGATCACAAGTCAAGGTTGTATAAATTCACTAAGTTTTCTGACGGTGGCTCCTCTTTTCTACTTACACATAAGGAGAGTACTTTGCATGCACCTCCAGTGCAACATGCAGATACTCGTATGCTTCCATTAGTTCTAGACATCAAATATGATTCCATACACTCAGATTCTGTACATGGAAATAAGTAGATAGTACAACCAGATAAGAAGCCATCCCTGAAGCTTCAGTAGATGCCCAAGAAGGCACAAACGACACTTCATGCATCAGGAAACCTTGTAGGGAATCCATTGGATTTGAGTAGGACTCTATCTCAGCATTAGGAGACTTCTCATGTACTTTCAGCTTCTGAACCTGTGATGCCCATGCATTGCTATATGGTTCAATCTACTGATCTGCAGACCTACAATAAGGTTGTGGGCAATCCATTATGGAAAGCAACAATGTAGAAGGAGTGTGACTCACTCCTAGAGAATCAGACTAGCGATCTGGTTCCACTTCCACCAGAAAGGAATATTTTCAGGTGTAAATGGGTCCACAGGATCAAGAGGTACAAGGCTAGACAGGTTTCCAAAGGACTTCATCCGATCCATAAAGATTTCTACATCTTCACGAAGACTTTTAGTGAGAAGAAGTTTCAGACTTTGCAGGATCGTCTTGGAGTGAAGAACACAGTTGCATAGCAACTACCTTTTCTTTTTTTGATTCATTGTCTTTTGAGGGGGGGGTTTATTCCCACGTGGTTTTCCCTCTTTCCTCATTTTTATTCAGTGTTCATTAGTTGCATTATACATGAGTACCTAATATGGCCTAGTAGCCAGGACTCATTTTTTACTACATAGTGATGTTCATGGGGGGTGTTGGAGAAATTGTTATTTTGGACACACTAGTTTAGTGGGAGTTAACTGACTAGTTCTATTTTAGACTTTCTATTTTTACCATCACTATTATGCATGCATTCATTCCTAAGGAAAGCTAACTGCTTGATTGATTTTCTTAATTATGGAATGTTCCTACCTATATATGAGTGTATTCCACTCATTCATTGTATCATATTGATCATCATCTATGTATCAATTATTCAATCATTGATCAACTCTTTGGATTAGTGTGAATATATTTTCTCATTCTTCCATATTGAATCTCTCTTCCTTTCTTGATAAGCTTTGTTTGTACTTGTTTTAGCTAGATCTCATGTGCAGGTTTTGATGAAACATTGACATGTTCAATAATCCCCAAGGGTGTGGAAGTAAAGGCATGTTGACCAAGGGAAGGGGAAATGTGTTCTAGTAATTTTTGGTGAACCAACTTGGCTCACTATGTAAATATCCAAAATACTTGGAATATAAAGATATCCATAAGGACAATAATTAATATATATAAATGTATATGAAAATATGAATAAAATGAGATATGAGATTACAATGACAATGATGGCTATATATACCCACACAGGGGTGCCCTTTCATTAACAGACATGTCTTTTGGATAAGAAATGTCTTTTCATTATGATCTATTAGTTATAATTATTTAATGATTATTTATTTATATTTATATATTTATATATATTATGTTTGTTACATTGCCTTCCCTTTTAGAAATGCTTTGTCCTCAAAGTGTATTTATGGAGAGGCTTACGTCTTCGTTCTGGCTCGCAATATCTTCACATGATTTTGTGTTTTTGGCGTTGTTGGGATTGATGATACAAGACGATATGAATGACAAAGATTTGAGCATAATTGTCGAATTGTGAAAGGGGCAGACCATCCTAATTCAATATTTTGCGCAACGTTGCACTTCCATGATGAATGATTGTCATGAGACTTAATTGCGCTGGTATCAATATTTTTTGGACGATAAGTTAGTCATTCTCGTCTTGATTGACATTGATATTCTGACTGGTTAAGATATCTGCTCTTATGATTTGGATGTTGATAAGGAGTTTTTATAACATGATTTTTCCTTATCATACTTGTAGCATACGTCTTTTCATTGTGATTTGTTAGTTATAATTATTTAATGATTATTTATTTATATCTATATATATTATGTTTGTTACATAATTCTGTATTTATATATATTATGTTTGTTACATAATTCTAAAGATATGGGGACAATTACAATGTGAAGGGCACTCCAGTACAAGCATAGAGAAACAAACTAATTTAAAAAGGTACCATGGGAAAGGGAAGGGGAAAAGTTCTCCTCAATTCCTAACATTATAGAGGAAAACTAATCTAAGGGGTACTTGGTGAAGGAAAAAAAAAACTTAGTGAAAGAACTCAGACAAAGGAAAACAAAGGCCAAGTGAAACAATTATGGCAAAGCACACAAACAGAGGAAGGGGAAATTTTTTCTAGTGCTTCTAAAGGAAGAAGCTTAGGGGCATGTCAGCCAAGGAAAGGAGAATGGGTTCCAATGTTCCCACATATAATGCCATGAGAGTACTCCAACAAAGGAAAGCAAATATGTGAAAGACACTTCGACAAAGTTAAACAGAGGCCTAGTGAAAGGCACTCCCATAAAGGTAAACAAAGACATTTTAGTAGAAGGAAAATGACGACATTGTAAAAGGCACTCTAACAAAAAAAAACAAAGGTAAAAATAATCTAAACTGGGTACTCTAGCAAATGGAAGGGGAATTGTGTTCCTCAGTCCCTAAGATTATAGGCACAAACTAATCCAAGTCACACTATGACAAAGGAAAGAGAGGATAAGTGAAAGCACTCTGACAAAGCCAAAAATAGAGGGTATGTTAATGCACTTTGATGAAGGTAGATGGAGGCTAATTGAAATCATTATGATAAATCTAAACAAATGCTAAAAGAAAGCAGCCTGATCGAGGAATGGGAAATGAGTTCTACTGCTTCCGAAGGCATGGGAGCAAGAACATGTTGATCGTGGAAGGGGAAATGTGTTTTACTACTTCCAAAGGCATGAGGGAAAGGGCATGTCAACTATGAGAAAGGGAAACGTGTTCCATCATTCCTGCATATAAGGTGGAAAGACCACTCTAAAAAATGCAAACAAAGGAAAAATGAAAGAAACCGTGACAAAGGAAAATAGAGGCTAAGTGAAAACACTCTTGCAAATGCACATTGAGCGAGGAAGGGAAATGTGTTTTATAGCTTTCAAATTCAAGGGGTAAGGGTGCACCACTTGGGGAAGGGAAAATGTGCTCCACTGATTCCAAAGGAAATAAATCAAGGGCATCTTGGCCAAAGGAAAGGGAAATGTGTTCCATAATTGTCATAGATAAGGTGGCTAGATCACTATGACAAAGGCAAATAGAGGAAAATTTGAAGGCACTCTGGCAAAGGTAAACATAGGCATGATGAAAGGCACTCTAGAAAAGACAAATAAACGCACAGTGAAAGACAATCCAACAAAGCCAAATAGAGGCATGGTGAAAGACAGTCCAACAAATATAAATAGAGGCATGGTGAAAGGCACACTAGCAAAGGAAAACATAGGCACGGTGAAAGGAACTATGACAAAAGAAAATAAAAGAAAAATAATATAAAAAGGGCCTAAGGTAATCTACATGGGCACTGTTGGATAGGGAAGGAGAGTTAAGCTCCACAGTACCCAATCACAAGGAGGGGACTTGATAAGTATACCATTCTATGGTGAAAGAGGGTGGCTCAAGGGCCCTTATATTTAATAGGAATCGATCAACCTCTAAGATTTTTTGGAGAGAAGGTGATTCAAAATCAAAATGCTAGTGCTTTGTGGGAGCATAGGTGGTAAATATGGTGGAAGTGTTTGCGATGTTCAACTACTAAAAAATTCAACCTCAATCAAGGGTGATGGCTCTAGCACTTGGAGGGCATACACGTCCATGTATGGTGGGGAGGTGTAGTAGGAAATGGGCCTCTAGAAGTGGAGGGGGTTCCCTCATGTTATGGTGATTCTTATGTGGCAATGGGGTAGAGGTGTTGAAGGCATTAGTCACTCAAGTGGTGAGCACCGCAATAATCAAAGTTTGTGGAATTTCAATATTGACAACATTGTGTTTTTTTCTTAATGTAGCATATCTTGGGGAAACCACCTGAGCACTTCCCCTCATTTTGAGGATGTTACCCAATGTAAACCCTATATTCTTGAATTCATGAACCAGGTCAACAAATCATGAATAGATCATATATATCTCATCAACAATCGACTCACTATGCGCAAACATGTCACAAAGTAGGATTTGAACCTAGGTGGGAAGTGTAACAACCTTTCCTCACAACCACACAAGCTACACCCAATTGAAAAAAATAGTGGGCTTATGTTGAGGGGTAGGTAGTTGCAAAGAAGTAGAGGAAGAATCATATGATACAAAGGAGTGTCAACCCAACTCACAAAACTTGGGGAGTTTCAAAGATAATTGAGTATAATGATTTGCTACTCCTTTAGATTGCACAACGGTGGTTAGTCTTGATTATGTTACTCATTATTTCCCTAGGTTGTGAGAGAAATTGGTTGGTAGAGGGTTCATGTTGAGGGAGGGGTGGTTGTGAGGTAGAAGATGGAGCGTCACCCTAATTCTCTCCTTTATGACATTTGAGTGAGCATAGTTGTAAAACATCATCAATTAGTTATAACTCATACAACACAATCAATTGGAGGTTCCATGAGCTATTTATGTGTTATCAAGCAATGTTTAATCATCAAAGGACCATTCTTGTGAATCATGCAAGTGATACCTTGATACTTGTATGATTCACATGGAATATTAAATCTCAATAGTTGTGTGACCCCGTAAAATTCAAAAAACTATGTTTCTTGTGGCACATAAATGTCAAGGGACAAAGGTCAAACAATGAGGTGGTGGTGCGTTTCCTACATGACCTCTTGATACTACCATTCAATTTAATGCACCATCTATCATGGTCATAACATCACATACCCCCAATCCCCCTCTCTCCCCACCACCTACTCTTAATGGGAATTCATTGGTGGTTGGTGAAAAACATAGGACCTCCAACAACCTATAAATAGATGGGATTGATCATACAATTAAGGAGGAAAAATCTACCATCTTGCAGAGTTATGCCATTGAATCCATACAAAGAGAAATCAAAGAACATTAATCCCACATGTTGAGGCAAGGAATGGCTATATCCTCACTCAAGCATTTTCGAATCTCATTAGGCTAGGTGAGATAGGCGAGAATGTTACTCTTGGCTTATAGCATGTTCAAAAATATCAATCAACCCTCAAGAAATAAGTTCTTGGGCTTGATGCTATTATCAAATTTGTATGATTTGCTGAAAATAAAACTTAAAAATAGAAAAGTGCTTGTAAATGAAGTTTATAAGAATTTAAATGAATAAATACAAGAACACATACATCGAAAAACTGATAAACCATAAATCTCGAATTTAGAAGAAACCAAAAAAAGATTTTATTAATGTCTTTTCTGAGTTACAACCAAGCTCCTGTTTATAAACCCCTAAAAGGGTTTGGACCAGAATCAGACTTCGAAGTCTAGAATGTAATTTTGAATCATACAAAGACAACTGGTGTCTGAAAGAAAAAAGATCAAGACTGAAATAAACTGGATCGATCCAACCTACAAGTGCATCTTAGTCTTGGCTCTGCAAAATAGCCTTAATCATCATTCAAAATGAATTCATAAATTCCAATCAAACTAAACAAACTGCCAAGATAAATGAACGACCTAAAGCATGTC
Source organism: Picea glauca (assembly GCA_000966675.3). NCBI lineage: Eukaryota > Viridiplantae > Streptophyta > Pinopsida > Pinales > Pinaceae > Picea > Picea glauca. Next base: position 6,835 of record JZKD02S2231524.1, on the reverse strand, counting down.
AAAATTCTATGCTTCTCAGTCCTTTATGTTTGTCACCTTTAGAGTAATCTTGCTATCAACAAGAGAACTTTGCTCTGATGAAACTCAGAAATGAAAGAATGAATATCAGAAATCTCACTTGAAACAAAAGCAGATGTTATCAAAAGTATCTCTCTCTATTTTCTCATGTCCTTTTTTGTCCTTTCTCTCTTCCTTTTATTCTCCAAAAAGTAGTTCAAGTGGTTCAACTACCTTTTGTTACTAAAGTTTAATAAATTTAGTAAATAATATGACAAATTAATTTATGATAAGGGTAAATAAAAATAATATATAATAATTAATAGATGCCCCCCAATATTCCTTTATTTGCTTTATCTTCAACATTCCCTTGTTCCTCCATAATTTACTCATATACCATGCATAAATCATCATAAAAATATATATCAAGCAACCAAATTAATCATACCACATCATTATAAACACTTTTATCTCCCAAAATACTTTAAAGGCATGATATAAGTTTCTCAAAAAATAATCATCATGTCCACTGTGCAAAATATGTGCCTTGAATGTCAAACTGAAATGTCATCATGAAAATAAAAATAAAGTCTGTTGGAGATAGACTCTCTATGTCTACTTCCTTATGACAATGTTTCCCTATGCTTGAGTAAATCTGCATCAACATATTTCATCTCTTCAACCGTTGACACTTCAGAGTGCATATCATCAAATGTGGTTTTTCTTACACCATCCTCAAGTTTGGTAGGTAAGGACTCGGTGGTGTAGGAGGATATCTCTGATGAATCTGAATTGACACAAATGGCAGGCTGCTTTCCTCTTCTTGGCTCTGGCTCAATAGCTAAAACTTTATAATTCTTTGGAAGCTTAAAGAAATGTACATGTGAGGCAACAAAAGCAACAGGCTGAGCATGCTGTAAAAGAGGAGGTGGAGGGAGTGTAAATGACAAAGTGGGTGAATGAATTACACCAGAGGGAGGATTACTAGGAACATTATCCCAACTATCATTGGCTAGTGGCACATGAGGTTGCATATGGGGTTGTTTAGGAATGTCTGCAATACTTGGGTGAGGTTGAAGGGGAGGTCTAACTAATGGCTGGAAGGTAAGGTGACCCGCAAGGTTCAAATAACCAGTTTGGACCAACCGGTTAAACTCCTTAGAATTAGCTTCAAACTGGATGGAAAACCTCATCCTTTTAGTTCTACCTCTTTTCCCAAATGCATTGGGCATTTTTCCTCTGTTTCCATAGCGGTTGTTTCCTCTGCTGAAGAAACTCATCTAAATATTCATCAATGATCAAATTAGTATACACAAATCAAAGTATGTTAATCATCAAATACTATTTTTCCTTAAACATAATTTAATAATGGCTCTGAACTGACCAATCAATCAAGAATACTAAGGGAAAAATGAAAGGAAACAAGGGAAACAAGGGAAACAAGGATGAAAATCATAAACTACTATTTTCCTCCTTGTTGTCCATAATATTCAAATTATAATTTCTTTTCCATACGATCACTAATCTTATTGAACATGGGAAAGTGTTCATCTAAATGGAATTATAATGATAAGGAGCAATGAAAAGAGGATTTGTTATTTATGAAAAATGAAATAGATGACATGAATGCGAGATAATGTTCATAATCCATATCAATTCTTCTTACAATTTATCTCGTTTACAATCTGTATAAAGTTCATATATGTATGCTTTATAAACCATTGTATGCTATCTTTTATGCATATCAACACATCCTATGATTCATTCAAATTACAACAATTTTTCAAGCATCAAGACTATGTATATCAATCTACCAACAAATCTCTTCTTTGAAAGTTCTTTTCTATTTATATAATAGGGGGAGAAAGTTTATGAAATTAAATGAAGTATGCTTCAAGATTTTGGGAATAATTTATGAAAAATGGTATACTATGAGAGGATTTGGTCTTGTTTGTATAAAAAGGAAAATAACTTTTAATTATGTATATCAAATTTCCATTGCTTTTTCACACATTCATTATATCTTATTTGACATTCTGAGCTTGTATTATCAAACAACTTCAATCAATATCTTTGTCAGCAAAGATTATGGATATCCCGAGTTCAAATGGCGAGAGTATAAATTGAAATAAGCTTGCAATTTTTTAAACAGAATCTCAAAAGGATGTCATGGCCCATAGAGGTAGGTTGTACCTTCAAAGTACTTACAATGTTGTAGCATGCAAAGTTGTTGTAAGACACCCAACCTCCTTAGTATCTTTTAAGGAAATGGGGTATTAAATTTGTTGCTTTAACCATCTCAAAATTCCCCTTTCGATGGCACCATCGTCTTCTGCTCGTTAGGAGCTTTCCAACGACTGTAATTTTGCTCAAAATTGAGCTCTAGATCAAAATTTATGGCTTCATAAAGTTTCTCAGACTTTCTTGAGTCACACGTCACCTTATTGCCACGTGGCGTCCATGTGACCACTGCCGCATGTGTTATACAATCGGGTGCTTTCGTAGCACACTACCACTCGACCCACCAAATCCTCGATCTATTTGTTCCTCCAAATCAACGGTTAGGATCCCTTTCGGAGTTCTCCACTTGCGTGATGGTTAGCATCCGACCCGTTTCTGTTTCTTCCATGGATTCTTGTGGGGTCCACAAAAATCGACGACTGAGGTCGCATCTATCCATTATGCCAACCGACGACCCATATCGGCTTTTGGAGTTGTTGTCGCAAGAGTTGAATCTAGGCTGTAATAGAGCCAAGCCTTAACAAATTTTGAAGAAAATAATAATGGGTTGATTGATCAGTTATTGGAGGCTTCTATAACTAGGTCTGAAAGAGCCTTTCAACCATTAAAAATCAAAAATAAAGAGGCATGACCTCGAATGCTAAATTATTTAGATCATAAGCGTGGATAGAAGATGTGGAAAAACAAAACTAAAAATGAAGAACCAAGTATCCAATTCTGATAAATTTGGTCTTCCTTTCAGTAGAAGAATGACAATGATTTCAAATATCTGGACATAGGTCTTGTCTCACTCATAGCAAGACATTAGAAAATCTATAAACAAATAAAACTTGTAAATTAGGAAAAACAATTAAGATGCAGGTCTTGTTTTGCTCACAACAAAACAGAGGAAAAAATGCACTTCAAGGAATACTTTTAATTTCGCCACAACAAAAGTCTCACTGAATTGTAGCTATCACAAGATGAATAAAAGAATGTGCAAAAGAAAGAAGATTAATGAAAACTCGAGAAACAAAATACAAGAAGAAGACAAAATTTAACATAACGAGGTTTATAATCTCTTTGGTTCTGCTAAATATTATTGAAAAGACTGCATTACAATCCGAGGCCAAAAGTTTCTTGGGTTGTCCCCCTTCTGAATAGATCTAAAATCTATCTATTGTCAGACAGTTGGCTTAGGTTGATGGATAGTTGGTTTTCATTGATGTCAACCATTTGAGAGTGATACTGTAGATTGATGTCAACCCTTAGTGATTAAGGTTGTTTCATGTATAATGGTATGATTTTTAATATATTTGAAGGTAAAAAACTATTCTATATGGATAGTACAAGTCATTCCATTTCCGGTGGCATGTGAAACGTCACATAACTCATCACGGTTAGAGAGTTATAGACATGAGAAGTTGGAGAACCCAGGTTTGGGTAATGGACCCAAGTTTGTTTGATGGATAATGGTATGAGTTTTGATATATTTGCAAGCAAGAATATTCTAGATGGATAGTACATGTCATTCCATTTCCAGTGGTATGTGGAACGTCACATAACTCTTCACGGTTAGAGAGTTATGGCCATGTGAATTTGGAGAACCCTCATGAGTCATCTAGAAGCCCCAAAAGGTCAAAGTAGTCAAAGTGGTTTAAGA
>JZKD02S2231513.1:15946-30063 GCA_000966675.3 Picea glauca | reverse complement strand
ATGATCTGGTTTGCATATATCTTTGGAGGAATGTCTATGTCTTTAAAGATGATGTTATTGCATGCCCACTAGATGTTATTGACTAGAATACAAGGGAAGGCTTTTAATTGTTTTGTCGCCTTATCTTTCAGCCATGTCCATAGACAAGTGTCCAACCCTTGGTGAGTCCAAATAGCCTTTTGTTTGAAATATATCGTCACATGATTCATAACTTGCATGGTATAAGGACACTGAGTGAACATATGAGAGCTTGACTCTTCATCAACTTGGCATAGGGTGCATCTTCTAGTCTCTTCAAGCTAATTTTCCATTTTAATAGTTTATTGGTAAGGAATAACCACATAGTGATTTTGCAATTCAGTCGTGCATGTATTTTCCAAAGGATGCTCCACCACCATTGATTTTCTCTAGATAAACTAGCCTCCACAACGACATTGTACCCCAATTTTGTGGTGAATTCACCTATACTTGCATTTTTAGACCAACAAAGGACATCGTCCTCATCTTCCTTTAAAATAATGTAATTAGAAACTAAATTACCTGTATGGAGAGATCATTCAGCTACTTTCGGCCCTAATATCCCTATCTCATCTCCAATCTTCCAACCTTTCCTCCCTCTTACTTGTGGGGATTGATATTTTGTGTTCTCTAGGAAGAAAATACCAACCTCATGAAGGGATTGTAATAGAGAATCAGAAAAGCAATAATCCTCCACTGCACCTATCCAGGGATCCATACCAATTTTTACTTTGCACCCGTTACCAATCTTCCAAACAGTCCACATTCCCACCAGGGGAAAGGTAGCCACCATTACTTTCCATACAATAAATTTGTTTGTATATTTTTTTAGGGAGTCTATACTAGTATTCAATTGACATATTCTACATGTATTTGGATTTCAAGATATTTCCCCAAAGGGTCGAATTATGAGTCATCCCCCATAAGCCTTTCATTGCCAAGGAAAGATAAAATAAGTAAATGTTTTTAACTCCAAATCTTCCAAGCGTCTTTGGAACATCGCACAGTTCCATTTGACAAGAGGGATGCTTCCCAAGAGCTTCAAACTTGACCACACAAATTGAAAACTTATCTTTTTTATTTTAGTTAGGATGACTATTGGCATTGTTGTTATGGAAGTCCAATACACAATAATTCTTTCTAAAACTAATTTAAGGAGAGTTAAGCGACCCCCTCTCAAAACAAGACGATTTACCTAAAGAGCAATGCACACTTCAACATTTTTATGTGTCCACATCCAATCAGTAAACTTGTACCCATTTGGTTTAAAAAAGAAACCCAAATATTTGAAACGTGTGTCTAGATCCTTTTGAGAGAAAGGAAGGGTTTCCTCAAGATGTCTGAGAGAGGCTTCAGACAGTCGATAGGGAATGAGACTCAATTTTTCATAATTGATTTCCATACCCATAGTTAAACAATAAAAATACAGAACTTCTTTTAGTGATGTGAATTCCCTTGAGGTCCCCTGGGCGGAGCAAAGCACATCATCCATGAAAAGTAGATGTGATATGGACTCTTGGTCAGAAACCTTGACACCTCTTATCTTTCCTTTAGATCTATCTTCCTGTATCAGCCTACCGAGGGCCTCCACCACAATGAGAAACATAAATGGGGACAATGGGCACGCCTGTTGTAGCCCCCTAGAAGCTCAAAAGAAACTGGAGAGAGATCCATTAATAAGCACCGTGAATGACACTGATTCCACGCAACCCATTATCTAATTGACAGTAAAAATATGCAAGCCCATTTTCAATAATAAAAGTCGAATACAAGTCCATTTGAATCGATCGCATGCTTTTGAAAGGTCAAGCTTCTTGGGCTATTGACACCACATCATGAATTTGTCTTCATTGTAAAAAAGCAAACTATTCTTCCAAGATTACTTTGCTCAGAATTGGATTAAGTCTAAGAGAAATAACATTCGCCACCAATTTGTATATTACATTGCAACAAAAAATAGGTATGAATCATCGAAAGACACTCCATATTGTTTTTTAGGAGCAAGTGTTAGAAAAGTACAATTCAAATACCCCAACACCTTCTGAGAACTATGAGATTCCCTTACCACTTTTAACATATCTTCCGTCAAAAGGTCATAGAACTCAATGAAAAATTCTATAATGAGACCATCGAGCTCGGGGCTCTTACCTTTTTGCATGGAGGCTAGGGCCTATAACACTTCTGATTCCAAGACCACTTCCTCCAGAACCTTGTTCATGTCTTTCGAGAAGAATGGCAGAAATTCGTATATCACTTCACCGCTTTGATACATGCGATATTTTTTGCCATTTTTTGCATGAAGGAGGAGGGAGAGGAGGCCTATAAGAGGACCCACGTATCCTCCACCAACTTCCTATAATATTCTTACTACAACCGCGTGTGATTGAATTTTAGTGGTGAGTAAGGGTTCTCCCCACCCGTTTCCTTATGAAATATAATTGGGAAATGGTCAGACAAACCTCCAAAAGATACCTAAGACTTTAGAAGAAATGGGCTAGAAATAAAGTCTTATGACACCAAGAAACAATCCAATATTTTGGATGTATCTTCCTCGCCAATCCTAAAATTCCTCCAAGTTAGCACCAACTTCGTAGGTTCCACATCTACCAACCCGTGCTTTTCAAAAAATGACTTACAAAAACCACTTTGAGGGTTCGACCTTGCGTTGACCCCCCATACTTCTCTTAAGGATGGAAGTAAGTTTAAATATCTACTAATGAGTGTGAAGGGATCTTCCAAGGCCTTAGAATATGATAATATTACTCAGAAAGAGATATGGTTTGCATAAGGCCCCGAGAATCTGAGATTTTTCTCTAGTGGTATCATGGATTGGAACGAGGGTGGCCAGACTACAAAGATTTGTTGCATCTGAGCCTATGGTTGGGTGGAAAGGCATACACCCTTAGTTAATTAGCTTGGAAAATCATGTATATACAAATAAGTCTCGTGTGTACTCTTTGTTATGCTGTAAATTAAATAACATGTTATGTTTGTATAAGCCTCTCTTGTGTTTTATTGATTTTTTAAGGATATGAGTGTCAATGTAAATTTTGTGAAATTGTATGACCCATTGAGTAACTCATAAAAGAATAAAATGAATACTTGGAGAGTATCCTCTGCTTGCTTGGTATTTTCTTACTGGTTTATCTCTATGAGTCTTGGAATGGATAGAAGGGAATTGTGTGTTATATGTCTTGTAATGTCCAGTAGAGGTTTATCATTTCATTACTACCTCTTGGAAATCTATTATAGACTCCATGTGATTTATAGGCCGCATTCTCATATTGTAATGTAATTTTTAGATTTTAGTGAACAACGTGGAATTGTGTGAGATATGCCTGAGAGTTATTGTTGAGGATGGTTATATAAACGTTTAAATGTTGAGTTTATGCCTTCATGGAATATTGTAATCCCCTTGGATTCTTTTTTCCTTGCCCTCAAATTTGTATCTAACCGAGATTTTCATGGGAAGGTTACATGATACAAAACCTCCTTTGGAGTCCTTGGTAGAGCATTTCCTTTCTTAATGAAAGGAGTTAAATCCTGTGGGAGTAAAGCCAAAAACCCAATAGGAAGATGCAACATAAGACCATGAGACTTATAAGTCTATGGATAACCTTCACCCGTTGAGAACCTTGTGCAAACCAAAGAGAAACAATAGCCATTGATTTGAGGGGGTGAATTGATCACAACCATCCACAGAAGGATCGGGCACTTTGATTAATTGTTACAATTGACCCTAGAAGGAGCCACCAGATCCTAGTTGGATTAACTTCAACCCATTCAATTTTTTTTATTTAAACTAGAGTGAGTTGATTTCCATTGAATCAGAGGGAAGGTCGAACCTCATTCATTCAATCGTCACCAAGAAGTAGGGACTGGAGGAGGATCCCTCAATTAATCAGGTCACTGGAAGGGCTGCATCGAAGGCCTTAATATATATATATATATATATATTCTGGTCCTAGTGGGGAAAGGTTCCAAAACTTGGTTCCGTCTCTTTTACGCTTATAAATTAAGGAGAGTTAGGGTGACATCATAGTTACATGTCATGCTAGTGTGGAAAATGAAATTCCATGGAGGATGACACTTGTCGACATCTGATTTGTGGGTGAGTCAAGTGTGGGCCCTGTCGGGCTTAAACCTTTGGAACGATGCCCTCAATTTCTAGCCATAAAATCTATGGGTTGAGTGATCTCAGTCATAGATCCTTTGTAGTAAGCTCAAGAGGGAGGTGATGCCCCGGTGTAACTGGACCCCCGAACCACCATAGTTTTCCCAAGCATGTTTTCTCTTTGTGATTTCTCGATATCCCAGTGCTCGGTTAGGGAAAGGTTCCAACCCGTTACCTTTGCAAGTGTATGAGAAGAAAGGAGGACGAAACACGTGCCAATGACATCAAGGTAATGTCAATATGACATAGACAAGCTAATATTAAGTGGAAAGGTGTCAACACACTAGTGGAGGAGCCTTATACCCTGTGATGACATGTAGTTCCATGTCAATCCAGATGTTGGGCAGTGGTTGGTCTGTGTGACATGATGATAATGTGCCATGTGTCAAGGATAATCAGGGTTCCAACACAAATTTCCATACAAGGTTGGAGGGTGTGATGGTGTTAGCATCCATGTCATTGTGCCACGCCAATGTAGTGTCTAATCAGGATAATGGGTGACATGCCATGTCAAGAGCACATGTTCTTGGTGCGACTGGATCATTGGATTAGGTGTCTGAAGTTTGAGGGTGTATGATTTAACTCGGAGGTTTGGTGCACAGTGGGGCGAGGCGCCCCATGAGTTGAGAACACAGGGGATCAATGCCCAATGAATCCAGTTCCTGGTGAGCCAATACCTGGTGGAATATGGCATTTAATAGGTTGAGGGGTCGTTGGGAGTGTGGTCCTGGGGATCAATTCACTAGATAACTGGCCACCGAGAGGGCCTTAGTTAGTGTCAAGTGTTGGGATCCATGGGAACCTGGTGCCTGGTGAAGTACATGATGCCTCTAATACCATTTTCAGTTGTACATGTGTCCCGATAGGTTAGCACCAGGTGTCACCATGAAGGATGGTGTAGTGGTGGAGATCCACATAGGTGCCACATGGATATATGTTAGACTTGGCGGGGAAAAGTCTGAGAACATTAAGAGGTTGTAACTTTTGATTCTGAGATCGGTTTTGAGTATGGTGATAGTCATTGGAAAGTTCTCGATGAGAATATTCCATTTATTGGCTCCATTCAAAGAAATGAGTTAAGTTGAGGAAGAAGAAATTGTGACACCCCACCAGCCTAAGGAAGGGTAAGGGGTTGGGTATGTTATAAAAGGCATCGATTCCATGAATTCATTAGAAATTAAAGGAAGAGATGGAAGTGAAGGAGGACAAGGGTGCTTACCAAGACTTGGAGGAGGGGGAGATGCCTCTTCCTACAAGACAATTATCATAGAAAAAATTGGCTCTAGAGAAGAATCCCTTACCACACTCGACCCTGGAGGATTCAAAAATTTCATACCAATACCCATCATAACCTTTGACTCTTTTATTCATACTTTTTTCATACCAATCGCCTTTAGTCATAGCTTACCACAATGAATCTATAGGTGACCAATTTCATGACAAGTGAGGCACCTAAATGGCAACCTCCAATAGTATATCTTATGACTCCAACTTTTTCTCTAAGGATCAATTCTATTTATCCAATGAGACCATCCTGAAGATCCAATTTGACCTGAACCTAGACCCATCTATGTTCAGACTCAGAATCCCAGCAAGGCTCCAACCCACAAAACCTCTCAATTTTGTTGTGAATAGCTATCAATGAAGGATCATTCCAAAATATGGGTGGAAGGAAAGGAAGAATTTCCCAAACCTGGTGAACTACCACTGGAGCCTGAGCTGGATTGAAATCAACTGTCCACTTCTGGAAGAATCTCCCCATAGGACCCCAATTCCAATCCTAGCCCATAATTAAATCTGCATCTACTTAAGCTAAGAATTTGAAACAAAGCCAACCAGACACCAACATGTGAAATACCAAAAAGTATCCTAGAATCGTCTTCCAATTTGAATCCATCCATTTAAGAAGAAAATTTCCACATACAACCTTTCGACAAAAATGAGCGACTGAAGTTTTTACCATAATGCTCGAGATCTCCTCCAATTGCTTGTCTTTACTAGCCACCATCAAGACATTTTCTTTTATAGCTTGTATACACTTTTTGAAAACCTTGGTTGCCTCAACATGTTGTATCGACTTCTCATCTGCACCGACCTTGTCTTTGGGATCCTGAACATGAGGGTGAGGGAAAGGAATAGAAGGGGAATGTTTTGGACACAATGTAGAGGGGGAAACAATGCAGAGGTGAGAAAGAGTTTATGAGGAAGAGAAAACACCATTATCTGAATTAAAATGCACTCTAGTTGTGTAAGGATTTGGGGAGTAAAGACACTCTCGTGCAAGCTCGAGGGGGGAGACTGCAGGGAGATTCCCATCCTCTGCCACCTTTTGACCCATCGATACTTCGTCTAGACCCCCTCCATCTGACGAGCTAAGTGGCTTTGGAAAAACCCCGAGATCCCCCGAGAGATGAGTGTTGGCATTATTGATTGTGTGTTTTCATTGATGGGAACATGACTCAAATATGTATAGTAATCAGAGAAAAAGGAAGATTGCCCTGGGGAAGAAGCAATTCGTGATCACTTTTGATCACGATAGGATCAACAAATGATCCTATGATCCTAAATATCAGGATAGATAGAAGGGATATTATACAAAGAATACACACACAGAATCAGAGCACACAATGTTAAGGTCGAGGGAAAAGATAAGGAGAAATAGAGTATTGTGATCGTGTATAGACAATGCATAAACAAGCACACCAATCAAATCTTAGAAGAGATGACGCATTTGAAGTAACACAACAGAAATAGAGTTTTGCAAATTAAGGAAACCCACATAAAGGACTGTGGAGTAATTGTCACTGTTCCTTTTTGAATTTTGGGAGTAATAACAACCATTGAATCGAGGAGGAATCATGTCCATTGATGTAGTTTTCGGGAAAAATTTAGGACCGTCAGATCGAGGTGGAGCCAGAAGCTGGGAGAAATTAAATCCCAACCGTCAGATCGAGGTGGAGCCAGAAGCTGGGAGAAATTAAATCCCAACCGTCAGATCGAGATAGATAATCCTCAACCATAGATCAAGACAAATAGGACTTCATAACTGCGCCACTTCGGCGGACATTGAAGATAATGCAGATGCATGAACTTGCGAAGTCATGAAATCTCGCGGCCATTCATTAGATCAAGGAGGGACTTCAGATGAATTCTCGACCATACAATCGAGTTTATTGTAAGGACAATGATATGAAGGAATTTCAAGAGCATTCACAAGCATCTGATCGCTGGTGGAAACAAGGTCAAAATATCAACCGTTGATCGAAGCCAAGTGGAAGGATAGCGTAAGTTTTGACACTTCACCACTTTTCCACTTTGGCAAATACTGGAGACAAGGAAGAATCCACGAAGCATCAAAGTCACGAAATCCAAACAACCATCGTGCGAGGGAAGGAATAGTCAGCCCGACGTTGACCACTCCGGGATTACGAGGAGTCCCAAACAACTAAAACTTTTGAAGCCACGAAATGAAAAGCCATGATCCAAGAGGGAGACATGTGGCAGAAGACAAAAATGACACATGGCCCAATCAACTAGTGACAAGTGTCAAGGTCTAGTTAACACATTATGTATACGAAATTCATGAATCAAGGTGACACATGGAAGTCACTCAGTCGGTGCCACATCAATAGTGATGTGAGAAAGAAACATCACTCTAGGATTATAGCCTTCGGGGATGCTCAACTTCTCCTACTAGAAACAATACCTGAAGCGCCAAAGGCCGAAGTCGAAAATTAATGTTTGGTCATTGATATAAGATCCTCTGTAATATTTCTTGATTGTTCAATCGAGTATAGTGGAAGGATAAAGTAAGTGTGAATCATGAAGTAACACTAACCATTGATCTAATTTGGGAGAATTCTCGACTATTGATCAAGCGTAGTGGAAGAATAGAGTAAGCATAAAGTGTTAATCGACAACAAGCGGTCACCGACATTCTATGACTTATTTCGTCAGTAAAACTTCGAGGGATTTGAACAAACCTAAGAGTGGTAATATCCCAGAGTCCCAGAGTGTCGAAGCCCTAAAATAAGATCTGATCATCCATCGAGGAGGCAGATCCACAACCGAGATCCAAAAGCGCAAAGTAATGTGCATAAAGATTAACTTGGTGGAGGCAACACATTTTTTATCTATACCGTTGGATAGTTTAGCTACGAGGAAAACATCTAAACCATGCACACAATGGCCAAGTGTTAAAGCTCCACTATGTTGAAAGAACGCAGACCATAAATATCAACTCATGATTAAGTTGTGATCGTCAATTTTGCTGAAGCCTTTGGATAAGCTAGGATCATCCATTCAATGGAAGATTGAATATCGACCGTCCAATCTACTAGTGAATAGAGTATACGCACTTCGACGAAATTTACTCCGGGAAGTTGGAAGACTGCAAAGGCTGAAGTACCGAAGAACCTGGTTCTAGTACCAGTCATGTGATAAGGTAAATAAGATAAAGGGCCAGGAAGTAAACAATCCCTCAGACATTTGAATACGGTCCCATGTAGAAGAATAAGGGAAAAAGGAGAAAAGCACTAACATAATAACGTGTGAAATAGATAAGCCCATGGTTTTGAGCCCGTGGTCACAAAGGGAAGTGGATTGAAGGAAGCACCTATTTGTAGAATTTGAATCCAGAAATCAACAATCCAGATTAAATCACATACACGAATAAGTGCATGGATCTAGCCACTGATCTCACACAGAGGAGAAAAGGTTTAGTGCATTTAAATTTGGTGCTTGAGCACTGTTACACCCATATAGGTTGTTAGAGCTCTATATCAGGAACACAGTTAAGCCTGAATGCACTGCAGAGGTCCTTGGACACCTCATTATGGATTTGATGTGTAGTGAGTCAAATTATAAGCCGCCATAATTGTGGGTTGGCCTAGAAACTAGTGCCAATTAAGAAGATGATTCTTAATTAAAAAGATATTTAAAGAATAACCAAGTTCACCCAATAAAATTAAAGGATAATAGTAAAAGAAAAAAATGTTATTAAAATAACATAGTTATTAACAAATGAAACGGTGCAAGGGTTCATTATTAAAAGACACAATGGTTCAATGTCATACCTTTTGGACTACTATATAAACATAAAGGTATGGTGAAAGAAATGTGTCTTTGTAGTCCATATCATAAGATCAAAAGCAGAAGCAGAGTCCAAGAAGGAAAACTGAAGATACTTATGAAGTGAGGGTGGAAAGGAGGACCAAGGAAGGATTTGTATCCTTTTCTAAGTAAAGTGTGAAAATAAGGGATTTGGTGCTTCCTAGGGTTGGTTCCCTAAAGAAAGGGACTTGTGTCCCCAAGAGTTGGTTCTCTAAATAGGATTGGTGTCCTTCATAATCACATATTATTCTTTATAAACTTTGTAATTCTTGTTAAGTATGCTTATATAATTGATTATTAAATACAAGTCCATTGTTGATCTATTGGAATGATAAATAGAATAACAAAGTAATAACTAATTGTTTAAAAAGGTAATACTTTTTCACCCCCCCCCCCTCTCAGTATTTCCAACAATGAGCCCACCTATCCCACTGGATAAAAATGAATTCAAGATCAATTATGAAAAAATCCTTTGTAGAGGAAAAATCATCGCGAAAATAAAGACAATCTGATTTCATAACTATAGGAGGACGAACCACCGAAGAAGTCCTGTCAACTCACTGGGATGAGAACTAGGGCAGATGAAAAGAGAAAAACCATCCCTACCACTTGGTGACTGTAGGGATAACAAGGAGAAGAAACTTCCTACCACAAGATCATTATCCGCAAGCTCACTGACCATAGGTCATTAAACCACAGAGCCCTCTAAAACTCCCCATTATTATACAATTACTTATGTACATATTGTGAGGCCAGGGATTGGCAGAAAATATAACTCCACACTTGATGTCTTTGCATTAGTATGATAGGTGAATATATACATGAGTAAGTGACTCTTGGTCTTCCCAAATGGGTGACCATTCCTATCACCTATGACTCTTCATATTTACATTACATTTACAAGTAACCAAAAAGGATTATGTGTCCAACATTCTTGAGTCCAAGCATCATTCTGAACTTCTCAATTTTTTCTCTTCCAAGTGCTTTAGTGAATGTGTCAACAATTTTCTCATTTGTGGAACAATTTCTTAAGTGAATAGTCTTGGACTCTACATGATATCGAATCAAGTGATACTTTGTGTTGATGTGATTGGTTCTATCATGAAATATGAGATTATTTTCCAATTTGATTACAGATGTATTGTCAAATAGAAGAGGAGTAGTATTTATTTGTTTCTCCTGAAAATCTTCAAGTATTTTCCTGAGCCACACAATCTCCTTTGTCGCTTCTGCAGCTGCCATATATTCTGCCTCTATTGTGGAATCTGTTGGAACTGATTTTTTGTGTGATCTCTAGGAGACAATCGTTGATCCAAGACTCGTGAGATAGCCTGAAGTTGATACTACATTTTCCTTATCTCTGTCAAATTCTGAATCAAAATATCCGATCAGTTTGAATTCATCCACCTTAGAGTTTCTTTCAAGTAATTCATAACTCTTTTTGTAGGAGACCAATGTTCTTCAAAAGTCTTTTGCATGAACCTGGAAAGAATCCCAACAACAAATGAAATGTTTGGTTTGGTGGTAGTAATATAGATAAGACTTCCCACTAGTTGTCTATACTTGGTTACATCCTAAAATTCATTCCCTCCTTTTGATGTGAGCTTCAAATTTTGTTCCATTGGAGCAGAAACAAGATTGCACTCAACCGTGCCAAACATGTTCAACAATTCTCCAATGTACTTATTCTGGGATATTAATATGTACTTTGGATTTTGAATCACTTCGATGCCCAAATAGTAGTGAAGATGTCCCAAATCTGTCATCTCGAAGCCTTTATTCAACTCTTTCTTTATGGATGCAATATAGTTCTCATTGTTCCCTATTATAAACATATCATCTACCTATACTACACAATATATAACATTTTTTCCAACTTTATTGACACACAAAGTTGTGTCGTCAAGATTGAAATGCTTGAAATTTAATTTCAGAAGATGATTGGTTAACTTTTCATACCATGCTCGCGGTGCTTGTTTCAAGCCATACAAGGATTTGATGAACTTGCATACCTTATTTTATTTTCCCTTCACAACAAATCCTTCTGGTTGAGACATGAACACATTCTCTTTCAAGTCTCCATTCAGGAAAGTAGTCTTCACATCCATTTGATAAATTTTCCATCCATGTTTTGCTGCCATGGAAAATAGAGTGCGGATGGTAGCTCATTTTGATATGGGGGGAAAGGTATCCTCATAATCAACACCTTATTTCTGCGCAAATCTTTTTTCCACAAGTGTTGTTTCGTTCTTTTCAAGTGATCCATTTGATCTGTACTTTTTCTTGAATACCCACTTGCAGCATATCAATTTGGTTCCATATGGAGGGTCCACAAACTTGTATCTCCCATTCTTGATGAGAGCATCATATTCCTTATGCATGACTTATTTCCATTCATTATGAGAAGTGTCTTCTTTAAAGTAAGTCGGTTCATGGTTAGTAGATAAATTCAACTCACAATCATATTAAACATACATATCTTCTACATCACCTAATTTTGAATAATCAATATTACCTCCATCTTGTTTTGAGGACAATCTTGTTCCTGTCTTTCCGATCTCATCATTATGAACACTTTCAAGTGTTTTTTTGAGCCATTTTGGTGGACCTTTATAAGATGGTCCAGGTTGCTCAACTAATTGATATGGTGTTGAGTTCTCATCAAACCTCAACTTTTCAATCCTCTCGATCACATCGTCCAATTAAAATTCAGGTTTTGATGAAGTAGCATGAACTTATTCATGTGGGGGCGATGGTGCTACATAAGGATATTCCAGAGATTGACCCAAAATAGGGACCCCCCCTTCAATATGTGGAATCTCATCATCAAATTAGTGGTATGTATTTATACGAGTGAATCTTTCCAGATGATCAATTTGCCTCTCAACAATTTCATCTTTAATGGTGGATTTAAGAAAGATCACATATCTGTAAAGGTTGAACTTCTTGTTTATGTCATCGTAAATAAAATACCCCTTGGTGGTATTTAAGTACCCCAAGAAGATGCACTTCTGACTCCTTGCATCAATATTGCTTCTTTTCTCCTTAAGAATCAAGGCATAGTAGGTGGAACCAAAGACCCTGAGATGCCTCACCGAAGGAATGTAGTCATACCAAATTTCATATGGAGTCTTATTTTTGATAACATGAGATGGAAACCTGTTTTTGACATAAACTGCCCATAGAACTACATCATCCCAAAACATCAATTTAACATTCTTGAAAAACATCATGGAACGAACCATATTAAGGAGTGTCATGTTCATTCATTCAACTACACCATTTTGTTGAGGATTGTATGGAATTATTGTTTGATGTTTGATCCCATGTTGGCGAAGAGAGCTAATACCATATTGACCTTCATTTTGAATCCATACGTGAAAATTTTTAAATGTTTTAAAAGCTTGTGATTTGTCTTTCAAAAAGTACACCAAACACATTCTGGTGTAATCATCAATGGAAGTCATGATATATTTGTTTCCATTTGCAAAAGGAACATGCATAGGGATGCACAAATTAGAATGAATCAGTTCAAGTTTTCTACATTCTCTAAAAGTAGAATCATGGAAAGGTTGTTTTCTATGCTTTCCAAGTATACAAACATCACATTGTTTAAAATTTATTGGAATGGTGGACAAATAAAAAACACCATTTTTTCTCAATAAGCGAAGACTATCATAATTAATATGGCCAAATATAGCATGCCACAAACGACTAGATGGAATTATAATTGAGTCATGATGAGAGAGGTATGCACTTTCAACTTCAACTTCAACAGTCTTCCATCTTCCACTCCGGTCATAACAAGCATGTTATTAGAATCCTTTCATACTTCAACTTTTCCACCGATCATGTGAATAGAGTGGCCTTGCTATCTAATGTGCACAAGGGACAATAAGATTCTTTACAGATTAGGAAGATAGAGTACATTGTGCAGGAGAAAATCTGGGAGTCCAAGCAACTTAAGCTTGATGGTGCCCATTCTTGAGGGCTTGAGACTAGATCTGTCTGTAAAATACACTATTCCATCTACACTGTCATGTCTTCGAAGAAGTCTCTTTGAAACGTCATGTGGGAGGTTTCACCTATGTCAAGAAGCCATGCATCTCCCCAAGAAGCAAGTGAAGTGTAAACAAATATTCAGTTACTCCTACATTGCAATAGGAAACTATGTAATGAGCAAGTGTTTTTCCTTTTACCACGTCTGAGTTTCTATATTTGTCTTCTTTTATCTTCTATCATGGAACTCTATAGTCAGAGGCTTCATGTGATCCATTTACTCCACAACAGGTGCAATGAAGGTCGGATTTTTCCCAGGGATTATGCCAACCCCCCTTTCCTATGATCTTGTTCTTTTTCCTGGGTCCTATCATTTCTTATTGGAAGAGTTCTACTTGGGTCTCGTCTTTACAGGTTGGTGTAATGAAGATAGAGATGTCCCTACGCCATACATAGAAAACTGGTACAACCTTCCAGATATTTATTGAAACAATTCAAAATTACCAGCATATTAATTAAAAACGACCAACGACCAATGGTCTGTGACTCCACGTTCACCATTACGACAAATGCTCGCGATCAAATAGACTAGCGGTCATATCTTGAAAGTCCAAAATACAAACAAATAATGTGGTGTTGTGATCAAATAAGATGGAAAACAAATAAGAGATTATGTATTGAAAATCGTGATCTTTACATGATAAATTTCTCTCGGCCTCTCAGAGTTGCTCACAATCCACATGGTAGCAGATAACACATCGTCGAATGGGTGATAGAAACTGTGGAATAAATATCCAACAAACTACAAACTTAA
>JZKD02S2231513.1:0-13275 GCA_000966675.3 Picea glauca | reverse complement strand
CTAAGGATTTCCCAAAGATAAACAAATATTTTATACCACAACCTATAGAAAATTTTGGCAGAGACAAGCACTTCTAGTTTACCACATGAGAACCTACATATTAGACCATCCTTTCCATAGATAGTGAAATCATAGTTTCTTGATCTTAGTAAGAATATCCTTCAGGATGAGGGAGTTTGGTTTTTCACACTTGCACATGTCTTTCTTAATACTGGGGGTTTGAAGACCCGGGGCTCATCCAGAGTTGACCAACAAAAACCGCAAGGCATCGACATATCAATCCTTAGCCAAGACTGATAAAGGTCTCACCCGAGACGCCACAAGGATCATAGAGACCATATGGTCTTGTGTTGATGATGAAGCACTAAACACATAGAGATCCATTGGGAATTGCATTCATTTTATTCATTGCAACTTATTTAATAGATGACAAAACATAACAAAAACAACACATTCAATCAGACACATAATTGATACATCTAAGGTTCATAACCATTGCAACTTTATTATCTTCTTCATTCCTCCATTCACAAACATACATTATGCAATTCATATATTGAAAACAATAGAGCCCAACTATTATGTGATATTCTGCATCGTTACATTACATCGCACCATGCACATCTCCTCAGACTCTATAGAGAGGACATAATCAGACTTACAATTAGAGACATTACAAAGCATATGCTAAGAGTGAGCTCGATAGCCTCAATCTCATTATCACAACAACAAAATCACAAGTTCACAATCTAACTAGATAATTGGCTAACCAACCCTCTTTTTGTTGTCATTTCTCCCCTTTGTATCCTTCTCTTCTCTCATGCTCAGTCATTTTCACTTCTAATCCACTCACTCAACTAACCACTAGTCTTGCACGCTTCTATCACCCGCATGCCTTCCACATAGCCTTTCTAGAATCAGTGCAATATTAACTTCCTTGCTAGCTCACATTCTTTCTGCTCCACGTTCCCTCGTGTTGCTAGCAGTAATCATTCAAAAATATTTCCCGAAGATTATCTTCTTGATTTTCAACATGCATGTGATGTCTTCTTGATTTCTGGAATGCAGCACAAAACTTGGACCTGTGCGCATTAACAAAACTTGATTTGGCGTGCACACCTCCTCTTACCCCTTGCGTAGCTGCTTGAGCATGTGAAAAATTGGAATGAGTGTGCACAACTTCGTTTGTGTGTGTGTGATATTTACCAAACAATTTTCATGCCAACAGGCCCCCACCACTATTACTTGGCTCATCCTTGAACCAACTACCTCATGGAATTACCGATGCAACATACATAATTGTGTGCCTAAGTTCTTGCATGAACTCCTTGAATTGTTGATCAGGTTCATTGAGGGTGTGTTGTGACCGCAACAACCCCCCTTTACTTTTTCTTTTACAAGCGAAAGGAAAGGCCCCCACTACAAAAATTTCAAACCTATTGTCTGATCCTCTATTGCTTAATCCTAATGCTATATGTTTATCGACATTGAGAGAGTTTGGGGTTTTATCTTGATTGATGACTATCTTTGATTGGTGCTAATTATTTCTTTCGATCTATTGATTTCAAATGTCTTCATATGATGTTTCATTGACGTTTGTATGATGGAATTGACATGTTATTTTCAGAGTATTTGTTGATTCTAAAGTGCTTGATGATCCTATGTTCCTGCAAGGTTTTATGTTCTATTGTATGTCTTGGATGAGGTTGTGGTTGATTATTTGTTGATTGATTAATTCAAAATTTTCATCCTCTTGCTGACATGTTACGCTTCATGAATTCATATGTATGCTCTTGCATACAGATCCTACTATTTTGTTTCAAAGTACACGTGTAGTCTTAGGACATTCATCTACAACCACCATGTAATTGATGAATAAACCCAACACTTTTTATAAATTGGTTTAAAGGCAGGGAATATATTGTTTATTGTACTAGCTAGTATTCTTTTAATTGCATGGATGAAATCATTCTTTTGTTTTGCAGGAGCAAGTTTTTAGAGACACTTCATTCACGTGACCGCTCCAACCTTGAGAATCCTGTGGGGGAATATCTTGATCCTTGTACACACCCTCGACCTTGATTCTTTCCATAGTGTCTCCTTATTGGAAAGTAGATTACCTTAGCTTACAGTTGCCTCGAGGTTTGAATCCCCCTAGGCTGTCAGACCCACCTTTCCCATGATCCTGTCCTCGAACCTTTTCATATTGGTTTTTATTGGGCCCTCTCTTTGTCTTACCTTTCGCTAAATCCCATTCATGCTCTTGATTATGAGTCTTTGTCGAGTTGTCGCCTGATGCTTGTTAGTTATCTATCGCATTCACCCATAATGTCTAGTGTAAGGACCTCTTCCTAGACTTGGTGGTGCTCTCGCTCATTGCAATTTGATCTTTCCCTCCCTCTGAGATGCACATATTGAGTGGATTATCCTATTTCGTATGCTAGGTAAGAACCAATCTTCTTTTTTCTACTTGTTGCTATTTGTGATGTTAAATCGTCGCATGAAGCGTCGCACTTTCTCCTTCGTTTTTTTCCCTTCATTTCAGTCAAATCACCACATCCTCGATTACATCTAATATCACTTCTCTCCACAGTGTGATTTCATGAATCCTACCCTATACGTCTTCTTCTAAATTTTGGGCCCCTAGGTGTAGAACCCTAATTGGTTGAACCGTGACCAGTGGAACCTAACGGGTGTGGAATCTCAAATTGTCTAATTTGCTCATAATTTTCCTAATTTGTAATTATATTGTTTTATTTTATTTTATTAAATTTTGTAAACATTTTATTCTATTTTGGTAAATATATTCTCTTTTATTTTATGTTATTTTTATATTTATTTTATTTTTAATTTTATTTTATTTTGTAAATATTTATTAATGTATTTGATTTGATTTATTTTTATTTTTATTTTTATGTTTTTTTTTTTTAAACTATGTATGATCAATAAACTAATCATTTTTATCATTTAAGTTAATGTGTACATATTTTTCTCATAAATGAAAAGAAAATGATAAAATAAATAAATCAAATAAAATACAAAACAAATCAAATTTCCTTTTTAATTTAAATTTTCATGATTTTCGTTTTGTTTTTTCATTTTTTACTAAACCTAATTTGTACATATTTTACCTTTTTACTTTTCCCCTTTCCCCACCTAAGCCTAAACCTATTACCCAAGTCCTACTTTTTAAGGGATTTCCTATTTTTAAGTTCTGGAAACTATATTACCTTGAATTTTAAACCTTATTCCCAAAATGCATTGAAATGTATAGAAAAATATATTATGTTTTATGAGATTTTTTTAATTAAATAATGATGAAAACGTGTAAAAGAAGGCTGAATTTAATGTTTTATTCTTTAGTATAATAATTTAATATATATTAAATAAAAAAATTAAAAAAAAAATAAAATAAAATGAAAAAACAAAACAAAATAAAAATAAGAAATAAATAATAAAAATATAGTAATAAGAAATAGATCACCCCATGAACTATTAGAATGATAGACGTCAGAGTGATGGAGTATTATGTGAGCTCTTCACTTCGATGAGTTATCACTCTGATGGCCCATCGCAATGGATCTATTCAGATAGGCCATTAGAATGCTAGCCCATCATAGTGGATAAGCTCATGTAGCTCCATCCACTCTCACCACCATAGATTCTGACCAGACCCTCTTTTGACACATATTTCCATATGTTTTGGGGGGTGTATTATATCAATTTTTTTCTTTTATTTATTTTGTTTTTATTTTATTTTATTTTATTTCTTACTTTATTTTTGTTTCATTTTTTATTTTTAACATTTTTTTTTTTATTAATTTATTTGTATTTAATTTAATTCTTAATTTTCATGGATTAAACAGTTTTTCGTAGGTTAAATGAATAACAAACTTGAATGAGTCTAATGGTTAAAAACATGTATTTCTTGCTCAAAGGTCACATGTTAGGATAATTTTGGTAATTTTTGTTTTTTACATTAACAAGGTAATTAGTTTAGTTTTTTTTACATATGATTAAGGTAATTAGTATTTGTTATTTTTTGTTAATAATTGTAGATAGATGTAAAATAATGTAAATAATTGGGTTATCTTTGATTTTTTAATTATTATCCTAACGTTAAAAAAAAAGAGGGGAAAATTGGAAAAAATCATGCTGCAGGTCGTCGGTCCCATGCCACTTAGGTTCTATTCTAGCTATCCACATGGGCTAGGCCATTTCATCACTAAGTGTTGATATATTATGCAGGTGGGATTTCTCTTTTACATGTTAAAAAATCAACGGTCCAGATTAACCCACAGGCTTGATAAATGGTTGTTGAGTGGTGATTTTTAAATGGCCATAACTTTTTCCACACGTGTCAAAATGAGGCGTGTGATACCTCATTGGAAATATATAGAACAGAGGAACACGTATAGGTATCCAAGACAAACAACTGATAGAAGACATAAAAAAATGTAGAAAACAGAAAACCACAGATTTTGGGGGGGAAATGGCCATACCAACTTCAAGAAATCATATCTGGGGCTACGAGTAATGAAATCAGGCCCAGGATAGCTTGATAGAAATCTAGAGAAGAGAATATCAAGATGGCTATGCAAAATTCAAACTATTTGATATCAAGTTACGAGCAATGAAATTGGGCCAACAATAGCTCAATGGAAAGTTGAGACAGAGGAGAAGAAGCCAAAAATATCTTAATCAGTAAGCCGAAGCCAAAAACACCCAAAAACTTTTGAGGAACAGAAGATAACACCAATGGACATAGTCAATGATTTTTTTTTAATGAATATCATTTTTGAAATACCTCGGGGGAAAAATAATCACTCATGAGGTTTTTCAGCTTCTCTTTGTAACACTCACATGTTCATTTTTGAAATGTGAGAAAAGAAAGGGAAGGAAAATGAAAAGAATAGGGATGAGAACTGAAGAGTCTCTCTCTTGTATTATAAAAAAGAACTTGTATGATAAAGAAAATAATTTTTCCCTTTGTAACAAAATATGGTATTGTTATTTCTAAGTAATAAAGAGCAAAAGACATTTTGAAGTCATGACTGTTTGCAAATGCTTGTGGGACTATTCTACATTTGTATTTGTGGTTTAATTTTTCTGGGTATCGATCATTTGAACTATTTATGTGCTCAGTATCTAGAATTATTATAATGTTGTGATTCTTATGAGTGCATGGATGATGTTATAAGTATCCTCTTCAACTATTTGGGATGATTTCTGTAACATTATTGCTATAACATACTTTAGTTTCCACGAACTATTTCAATTGTCCAAGTATCATTTTAGGTTGTGCTCATCTTCTAGTTTTGCTCCCGGGATAGATTAAAATTAGATAGATTAGATTAGTTTTCTTACAATTAGATTATACTTAGGATTATTTAGAACTCTTTGGGGGGAAGATCAATTATTTTCCCATTTTCTTGTTTTAATTATGAGCGACAACGAGGCCCATATACTTGCGGGAAACACTACTCCAAACGAGAGTATGTCTAATTGGGACTTGTCGTCGGGCATTCTCCCTTATCATCTTAACATGCCATTCAAACCTGTCAGCAGAAATTGCGGTAGAAGGAGGTCTAGATGAGAAGCTGAGTCTCTAGAGTTATTTTTCTTAATTTCTTTTGTTTACTAATGGCTCCATCCCATCTCCCTTTATGGAGGTGTTTTTATGGCACTGTACCTCCCAAATCTCCTAGAAAGATTTGGCATTTCTTGTCAAAACTTAAATTTGATGGTGAGGGTGAAATATTTGCATCTAGGCATGCTTTACATTTATGGAAATTTTGTGGTTCTTACAATATTACTAATGGTCATGTCATTGGCAGGTTGTTTACTCTCACCTTTGCAGGCTGGGTCAAGAGTTGGTGTGAGACTTTGTTGACAACCTCTATTCACACATGGGAACAATTTATACGTGAATTTTTGCATGTTTTTGAGAATTATGATTATGATGATTTGTGTGCAGAGATATACGAGATTAGGAAGAACAAAGATGAATATATTCAATATTTTGTTATTAGATTTAATCATCTTTGCTATAAATTTCCATTGGATGATTGGCCCTCTAACAATGATTTGATTTCCTGTTTAGTTTCTCTTACTCATGAAACATATCAGTCAAGGGATGAAGAATCTCAATCATGTTTTGATGTTCCTTTGCATGAGGATTTGGATTTAAATGAAAATATTGCAAATGTTAATCCTTTAGTTGAACTCCATATATCCAAATCTTTGTTTACTATGATAAAATCAGATGGAAAATTATTTTTCAGAAGAAGCCTATGTATCCTCTCACCACTCCATACCTCCTTTCTCTCCTTGTGAACAAAAAGAGGCCTCTTGTGTAAATTCAAGTTCATGTTTTTATGTAGTTGATCAAGAGGAGGATTTTCCTATTGAAAATGGGACACTTCGGGTCACATCCATGGTTATGTTAGGTTCTCATTATCATCTCTCATCTTTTTCATCACAAGGAATGGAAGAGAAAGATGTGGATTGAACTTTAAATGTTGATCACTTTATTAATGAAGAAAATCTAGAGACTCATGAAACAAATTATTTCTCACATGTGGATAAAGTGGAATTAGTTCATGTTGATTTAGATTGTCCCGTTGTTACAAATTCTTCTGATATTTTTGACATAGGGAAATAATATTTACTTCCTACTGGTGTATTTTTTATTAAAGCTTGTTGTTATAGTGATTCTTGTGATTTTCTCCCCACTTCTAACCATGAGTATGCTATGAAATATATTTTAGATTGTCATATTGTGCAGGGGAAAAACAACCACGTTGATCATTTCACTCAAGGAGAAGAAATAAACATACAAGACATACCTCTCTTATCAAAACAATCCATTGTTTGTTTGCAAGAGGAAAACCATGTTGAGGAAGCACATGTTGAATGTGAAATAATTTCTAGTGTAGAGCCTACCCATATGCAATCAATCGCCAATGTGCTTAAGGAGGAGGAACTACCTTTCAGGGAGTCTTGTATGGAAACCCCTCTTCTTCTAGAGAAGTTTTTCATTCTATGAATTCTTGCACTTATTTCTATTTATATCCTGATCTTTTTAATGGTTTAAATTTGCAAGAAGCCACCCATCATTCTTTTCAAATAAAATCAATGGGGCTGACCCCTTTTGAAATATTCAATGGGGGAAACAACCATACGAAAGATAGAGAGGACAAGGCCTCTTCCCATGAACTAATTACAACCAATCCTTATCTGCCTTTTTCATGGGATGAAGAGAATTATGTAACAAATGTGTATCAAATCATGTCTTCTTCTTTCTCTTCTTAATTTATAATAAATAGAGAATATTCTTGTTCAAGTATCCCTTTACTTAATATTGTTGATACCGATGGATCTCAACATTGTTTTGAAGATATATCGCATACCATAGTTGGTCCTAGCCCATGCTTATCATTTGATATCACTAATCTATCTCAAGTTGATGGTTGCTTGAAGTATGAGTCCGAGGAGGCTTACCAAGAAAATGAGGCACTTCGGTCTACACCGATGGTTATGTCAAGCCCTCATTCTTTTGGTTTTTCTTCATGGATAAACAATGTTATTAGAACGAAGATTCCCTCACCGAGACACTTTATGCAAATTCTATCCATGGTTCTCATTTTATCTGCTACTTTCCATTGAACTCCCTCCATCAATTATATGATACTAATGCAACATCTCATGATATAATTAAAGCATGGTTGGAGAGATCCTACTTATATAGATTTCCCATGAATTATCGCTATCACAATTTTAATATGGTGGATATAGTTTATTAAGAGTTGATTTTTCCTACTTTTAGTCGACTCTTATTCCAAGCTATGTCACTAATATTTTGTCTTGAACATATGTATGCAGGATTGGGATTACAAGAATGGCTACATTGGCATTATGAATTTACATAATTCATTTTTTCTGCCATTTGTAGCGTAGGATAGGAGTAGGGCAGAATATGCTAGTGTCTTTCCTTTGCATAATTTAGCTTTGCTTTCTAATTTCTAATTAGTTTTCCATTTTCATTCTCTTTTCATTACTGTTGGATGATCAATAAATGAATCCTCAACGGAGGTGGAAAGAAATAGAATGATTGCACCATAATTTTCCCTTGATTGGACTTTTTCAATTTAATTTTGATATGGGGAAAATTTACTTCATCTCATTCTCAAATTTTTGTATGTGATTGGGTAATTTTCAAATCATTGATATTATGAATATCATTTTTCAAGCATTGGGGTATTTCACAAGTGGATATTTTTTTTATAAAGGGTACTATTCATTTCCTCTTGTAATCAATATGGACACTCACATCTGTTCCATCTCATATCCAAATGATTCTAATCTGGAATAGTTGGCTTAATTAAAATTCTTATGAGTTTTGGGCTTGTTGTCTTGCTATCCCAAATTTTTAGGGATGACTAAGGAGATCATGTATCGAGGTTGTTAGGTTACAAACATGTAGTATTGAGAGACAAATGGACTATTGATGTCCACTTGCATAGTTGGAGACCCACTTCACCACCACACTTCTGGATCGATCACCATGGCATTCACCACACCAGATTTCTTCCGGAAGACATTGGGTCTTGCTCCATGAGGTACAAGTCAGGTATTGTGGTAAGTATCACTCTAATAATAGAGGCATTTGAATATGTTTTATTTAAGATTCTTTTGATTATAGAATGCCTTCTTAGAAATTATGCTTCTGACCTTGTTTCACCTTGGCGAGTGTCATCAATTTCCTAGTAAGTGGCCAAATTTTGGGTAAAGGGTGTGACTGGGGTC
Organism: Picea glauca; assembly: GCA_000966675.3. NCBI lineage: Eukaryota > Viridiplantae > Streptophyta > Pinopsida > Pinales > Pinaceae > Picea > Picea glauca. The sequence goes on along the minus strand of JZKD02S2231513.1, from coordinate 4,467 downwards.
TCCTGAGGGATCATCATACTATTCCCAACCATAATTACCACCTTCCATCTCTTGTTCCCCCACCACATCACCCTCTTCTAGGTTTTTTGGCCTTATTGACCCAAGAGGGGCATGTACCTCATTTCATGGGAAGAAGGGGTTGAAGGCGCAGAGGGATTGTAGTTGGAAAAAGTTAAAATCCAAAATCATAACCTTCCAAATGATCTCCCAAACAAGTCTTGAGAACGATGAAATGTTTCTCCTAAAAGATCAAATACCCGCAAAAGCAAATACATATGTATAAAACGTCCCACTTGTTGGGGGAGCTACACAAGTGCATTACAAGCTTGATTTTACCCCTATGGCACTATGTGTACCTCTCCCTTCAAGAGACATTGTGGTACTACCCCAAAGATTTACTTTTCCCATAGGGAGTACCTAGTCATTTTGTACCTTAATTAACTAATGGCAATAAATGGGATTGAAAAAAGGATGAATTGAAAATGAAGGTGCATCACACCCTCTACAAAGGCACCCGTATATGAGACAATACAATCCCTTGTATGTCATGAAACCCATAAACCTATGGAGTCTAATCCACATACACCTCATATCCACTACATGAACTTGAAGGGGTTACCTTTGGTAGCATCCCCTACTTGAGTGTTTTGTCTCACCCAATAGGGTTTTTATGACACCCCTCCCATACCTAAACTTGGTCAATTGCATAGGGTCTCTAAGTGCCTATTTAAATTGATGAGGTAGTTTTGATGCACATGCTTAGATGGTTCATGTATTATATGTGATTTTAATTGCTATGATATGTTTGACTTGAGACCCTTGGAGGGTGCATTCATTTTCTTTACAGGACCTTGATTGGTGGACAATTTTGGAGGAACAAGCCTATCTTGGGCTTCCTTGGGGCATGAAGCCCATAGGTTGGACAACATAGCCCGCACAATGGATGATGATGATACAATTTAGAGGCTTGAGAGACACCTCATAGGACCTATCCTATCCCTTTATCACCCCAACGACCTACCTTTGGAAGCTAGAGCACTACATCTTGGGGATTGACGTCTTGTTGGGGCTAGGGTTTGGTGGTTGTCATGTTGATGATGGACACTAGGAAATTTTTGATGGAAGACACCTTGTAGCAAGGAGGATACTCTTGAATTGAAGACACATGGACTTTGGAGGCCTAGCGCTACCTTCTCCAGCCTCAACGACTTCCTACATGTTCCAAAATGTCACCCCTCAAGGGGATGACATCATGTTTTAGGGTTTTCTTATGTGTAAGTTAAATTTAAATTTTGTAAAGGGAAAAAATAATGGGAAATGTCTCCCTTATTTTGTGGTTTATCCTTGTTAGGTGGAAAAAATTTATCTTATAGGTTTGGTATAAATAAAGATCAAATTCATTTCATTTGAGATATATCTCTCACATTGTGAGAAGAATACTTGGCTGAAATTTGCGCCCTCTTTGGGAAATTTGGATACTCTCTCTTGTGAAAATATATTTTGGTAATTTATCTTGGTATATTGTGGAGCTAAGGTGGTGTGGACCACTTGGAGGATTTTTTTCTTTCTTATGACTGAACATTGCTTGGTGAACTAGGGTTTAATCTTGCATATCTCTTGGAATTGGTAAGAAAAAATTGCAATTTGTTAGTTCTTCTTGCTTGTTTCATAATGTTATTGGTTGAAACCCTAGGAGGAGTATAATTGCATACACCCTCTATCAAGATTCATCTCGTTTCTAGTTGATAAGTCATTTTTAGGCAAGGTTTCTAGGAGGAGTACAAGGGTGTAAACCCTCCTAAATTTACCTATGTTTGATTTGCATTCCCTAGGGAGTAAAAGGGTTTACACCCCTAGGGATATTGTGGATATAATTATTACATCCAAGACTCCATTTACCCAATATTTTAAAGGAACTAATCTAAAATTTGGATTGGATAAATAAAATTGCTTGCATTGGGTAATGTGATTTCATGACATTTTCAAATTGTTTGAAGTGCAGTCAATTCTACATGCTACTAGTTCATTTAGGCCACCAGGGCGTCATATTTTTCCCAATAATTATTATTTATGTTATAACTTGAAGCTGCAGCCATTAGGAATGCAGAAAATTTCTCCCAAACTTGTACTTTTTCTCTCTTTTCAATTGTCAAAATTTGCTAGAAAGCTGCCATATAGTCTACTTGTCATTTAACATCTTTTGGGTGGTCTACTTGTAATCTTTGGTGGTCTGAATTTTATTTTGTAACAATATTTTGATACATCCATAAGTCTATTATAAAATCTCAGCAACAACATCTTTGAACAACCCTATATCATTGCTAAATTCTTGCACTATCTTACTTGAGTTATACTAGTCATTACTAGCTTATCTCTTGCATATTTAACTAGACTTTCAGTGACTTGTTTAGCAACTTTGATTATCGTTTTCTTACTGATTTGTATCATTGTTTACTACTGATATATAGGATATAAATATTCACTTTCTCGTCCATTGGATATCTTGGATTGTATGTTTGTCTTTTCTTGTGTCTCGGGCAAGTACAACTATCTTGCGCATGTACTCGAGCACTTGGAAACCATTGACTATCTCCAATACTCATTCCCAAACCACATTACACTTAATAGTTTGACCTATAGGGGAATCATCTTCCATAAACTTACTTTTCATCTCATTTCCCCCTAGGTTCACCCAAGATTCCCCCCTTGTGTAGGATTTCTCCTTCACTAAAGCAAGGGGAGAGTTTATCTAAGGTGACAGTGGGTAGAATCTCACATAGTTATCACCTTCTTGTGGATTGGGTCAGGATTTTCCCAACCTACAATTTTTGCGATAACATTTTGGTGTCGTTGGAAGGGAGTATATTGAATCCTCTTTTTTAGGGACCTAACCCCTCAAGTAGGTAGAAAAATATATTTGGATGTAATAAAGGTAAATATTAATAAGGCCTTGCAATAAGGTAGAATAATTCGAATGTAAGAAGACCTAATAGAAGCTTCCACTTCTAGAAGGATCTTCCTCTAGACGGTTCTTTTGATAGACATATTTAGTATAAATAGGAGTCGAGGGTATGCGAACCCTAGCTTGGATATTATTTTAATAGATATCTGCTTGACTAGAGGTTTCCCCCTCGAAGAGGCAAGTGAACATTGCTCTCATAATCAAAGTGCTCTTTCTAGTGTTGTTCTGATATCATTTCAGTGTTATTGTGGTGTTGTTTTGGTTATATTTTGTTTATCTGGCATTTCTAGCATTTTATTTATGTTATGCATACTTTTTATATCTGGAATATTACAAGTGGTATCAAAGCACTTTCCTCGACAGAAAATTGTGGTTTAATTTTTTTCAGGGTAGAGACGTATTTCGATGTCTTTAAGCTACATAGATTTGTCGTTATACGCATAAACCCACGGTTTAGGGATTCATATATGCAGGAAATACAAGTGATTCTTACGCACACATTTGTTGGCCACCCTTGTAACCCCTGTTGGTACCCCTTCTAGTGGTAGCACATCAAACAACACATGTATACGGATCGACCTAGATTTCCTTAATCCCTATTTAGATAAACCGATCGGTCACCTGACTGTTATAGTGTCACTGAGAATAGCACTCGAGAAGATACTCTCTAGTAACTGGGTAGTCAGGTGTTATAAGCAAAATCTGTCCGTAGGGACGGATCCGACCTATCCGGTTGCGAAGCCGGTTACAGCCCCTTTGGTAGCTAGGCACGAGGCAGAGACTACCCGCACCACAGGTGGTCCTTCACCTGAGGCGGTAAAGAAGGGGAAGAAGAAAGGTGAAAGACTTACAAGAAGTCCTTCTCAGGACCACCCACCTTGGGTATTATCCTTCCTTAGCTTCCTGGATGGACGAAATGGCCTGGGGGGTGAAAATTATGGACAATGGGATGAGAATGAGCTTGCTGATTTTTAGGAAAGCGAACTAAATAAAGTGGACAGCGAGCTGTTCACTTCCTTAAAGTGTTGGAAACTGTCCCAAAATGGGTCACCGAGGTAAACCAGTATCCTGGGTAAATAACCAATGAAGTCTTTAAGCAAATGGGTATGAAACAAGGGTGGAAAAGGGGTTTAAAAGCTACATCCAAGCACTTTTAAATGGCTGTAAATTATGAACAGCAAGCTGTCCAAAGCTTTCAAATCAAAGAAACAAGCCAAAAATGGCTCAAAACCCCCCGGGGTGACCCGGGAAGTGATCCTGGAAGATTGTTAAGTCAAAAAAAGGGTTGTAAAAGTGGATGAAAAGCTTTGTAACAAGCTGTTACAGCTATGATATAATATAAAATATATACAACTTCAGTTTTGGTTTGTGAGTGGAAAAGGTGGACTGGCGAAAGGTTGACTTTAAAATATTTTATTGATCAATTTTTGTTTTTTATCACATGCATTGGTCACCACATTGTTTTGAAGGTTATCCCGATCAGGCAAACACATCCCGGAATTGTG
>JZKD02S2231457.1:0-15174 GCA_000966675.3 Picea glauca | reverse complement strand
CCAGAGGGAAGTCCCTGAAGAGATGACCATTTTTGTGACATCTTTGGCATAGGAAGACGATGAATTCATAATATACGATTTGGATCCAGTTATGGTCTTAATAACCAAGACAAATTGATTCGAGAATAGGAAAAAAGACATTCATATAGATGCATATATGGGAATAGGTAGTGTAACGTCCCTATTTCGTGGCTTCAACTGATTTGACGAAGGTACCCAACGTATTTCCAATACTAGATAAACTATCCTCATGTCAGTATTCATGTGGTAGTAGTAGATATGGACCCAGAATGGGGCATAGGTAAAGTCCTCTTTGTTTGGATTAAATTTATATATCTAATAGCAGAGATGAAGGCCCATCGAATGAAAGAAATAAGGTCCATTTTCAAAGATCCTTTCTCTATTTTATTGATTATGAAAGATAGCTGTAAAAAACCCTTTAGATATTATCTTCATCTCAAAATGATCTTTGGGTCTCCAATGAGCATTGATCCAATTGATTAAATATCATTTAGAGGGCCAAATCCCCAAGAATTTGCCAGTGAAAATGTGATCCTTCATGTATTGAACATAACTACCGACACACTTAGAGCATATATCATACATGGGAATTACATATGCCTTAAGAATACACTAACCAAGCTTCCATTTGGTTGGGATAACATTGGGATGAGTGGGATATTCCAAGATGGGCTTATGGGAGGGGGTGATTCGTCTGAAGCATTGTATTGAGTAGGAGTGTGAATTGAATCTTTTTGGGCAGTACAACAAGTAAATCCACCATATTCGTCATTACCAAGGACTGATAAGTATGTGGGGGGGCCGACCCCCCCCATAGGCGTCATCTAGGAGTGACAAAGGAAAATAGGGCTACCAAAACTACAAAAAACCTAGCGTTGTCTTCAGAAAACCATAACACTGTCTTAATTTTCTATGATTATCAATATCAATAAAATATCTCACCTAAATAATTCTAGATATAACACATATAATCACACACTCACAATTAAATCCTATGAATAACATACATATACTAACACTTTTATACCAACCATTTTTTGTATTGATTAAACTCCATTTTATTGTTTGTTGTCTTGTTGGCCCTCGACCAAGTTTTGAGGAAACCTTGGTTAGGTTTGGACCACGTTTTGGACTTCGAAACATTGGTCGTGGAAGGAGCGCCTAGGAAAAGCTGAGATCGTGGATATCACTTATTTAGAGGTCTATGTGGACCCAATATTGGGTTCTTTAGGGTTTTTGTAATGGGTTATGATGAAGGAGCATCACCGACAAGCATGCAGAGTAGGACCTATCAGCGTCTGGGAGTCTGTACGAAATCTCAATGCTGGAAGTTGCAACAGACATTTTGAAGTACGCCTTAACTTAGTGCCGAAAAAACCTTTTGAGGCACGCTTGAGAAATTGTGAGCGAAGTGGGAAGTTCCACTCCGACTTTGGAACGAAACTGGACTAAAATAACCGTAGGTTAGGTTGTGATGTAGACAAGTAGCCAAAGGAAACCCTAAGAGCCCTCTGAGATAAATAGAGGTTTTGTATGCCCAAATGAGGTTGGCTGCAGGGTAGATAGTTGCAAGTTAGACAAATGCAAGTTTGTAGGAGATGTCATAGTTTTTCAGTTTTTGTTTTGATTATAGTGGTGGCCATTTTCACTTATGAATATAACAGATAAAAATTGACCCAATGCATGGTGTGGACATTGTTTTGCAATTCTTTGTTATTTTGTTTTCATGAATGAATGAATGAATTTCGTTATGAGTATAAGGAACTGTGAATGTTAGGATAAGTTTCAATTGTTTCTCTTCTGTTGAAGTGGTGCAAGGTGTGCACACAGAATTCAAGGAGTGCGTTAACATGATTTGTTTCAATTTTGAAGCTCAGAAGAGATAGAACAAAACTTTCCCTTTGCAAGGAGTGCAAAGAGATTGGTGCAAGGCATGCATATTCATCCGCAAGAATTTGAACCTTGTGTAAAGATCTGGTGCAAGGATTGCATAGGCCCGAGATTTGACTAAGTGTCGAAGGGACTTTGCAAGAATTCAAAGGACCAGAAAAGGAGAACGCCAAGAGGGTGAGAGGAATTTCTCTTCGAGAAATCCTTTGGATCTGATTTATCAAAATCCCTAAAATGCAAGGAGTGTGTGGGAAGTTGAAGTCTTCACGAAACCAAGCTCAGGAGGAATAACACTTTTCATAAGTGTTAACGAGATCCAAGAAATGGACTCGCAGGAAGGACAAAGGTTGAAGCCTTTGAATCCTTCAAAATTATTCTAAGTCTAAAGAAAGCGTAAGCTCAAGGGGAAAGATCTGGACCGTCTAATCAACGTCCAAATAACGAGGATCAAGAATAGAGGAGGAAATATCTCAGATGTTCGGTCTAAGTGCAGAAGAATCGTATCTTCCCGAACAAGGTAAAGTCCACTAATGATCAGATTTGAGAGTACACAGGATGAGTGGTATTACAAAATTACAAAATCATCGGAACCATCCATCAAGGGGGACACGTGGCGCAAGATCAATGTTTTGCTGACTCGTGACTTAGGGAAGTCAAAGGCAGAGTTATAAGAACTCGTGAATTGCAAAATCGTGATTTGATCACATTCGTTGATCGGAGGAGGGAGCTACACCGTAGATTTGGTCTTGTCGGGAGTTCGCAACTCAATATATCGAAAGTAGGAGTTCTGGGAACTCGTGAAATATGAGTTTGTCATTTGATCTGAGTCATCGGATCAAGGAGAGATATGGACCGTTGGTTGCCCAGGGGGATATCGGGAGTTTGGACCTCGGGAGGATGGAGGTGAATCCCATCAAAATTCCTCGATACGCAAAATTGCAACGAGCTCAGAAGATTGACCCACGGTCATAGCGAAGGGTCATATCAATGGAGGAGAATAGAGAGGCTAGCATGCACTAGGCTCCTGTCAGGATTTCAGAGGTCAATAGAGTCGGGGTGACTCACATGTGAAGACCCAATACATGAAGTTGCGACGCGCCTTTGGATTAGGCGACTGGTCATGTGAGAGAAAGGGCTTAGCTAGATGAGAGCTAATGCGAATAAATTTCAGGAGAGGGCCTGCGGGTCTCATACGACCTGTGTATTTGGAGAAAGGACCCGTGTAAGTGGGTTTGGGGTCTAGCAGAGACCTAGAGAGTCAATCAAACTCAATTTCTTGATCGATCATAGATCGGGAGGTCGCGTAGCCCTTAGGAGAGAAGGAGGGTGTTGTCATAGGGGTAGACCTAGGGTTCAGCTCCAAGAGCACACCAACAAGCCCTAACTACTGGCCCTTTCAGAAACACCTGTGAGGCAGACACAGTCTCACCTGAAGTAGCTATGAGGGGGTTGCAGGACAAATATGTCTACAACCAAAGGGGATATCAAGTGGATCCAATACAAGAACAACACAACATTTATATATCAAGTACCTTCTTATATATACTCTACATAACTATCTATCAGATCTAACACAGTAATACGAATAGAAGTATATCAAATGATAAAGAACAGATCATCAATCACACACACAACACAAGATATACGTGGTTCACCCTCTCTCTAGGTCTACGTCCACATAACTATGCTTTATAATATATTAATATGAAGTTTACAATTCTTGTCTGCGCTCTTAGCTAGCAGGTCTTCTTTCTTCTCCTCTATGTCTCTCCCTTCCCTACGCACCCAACTGCAGAACTGATCTCCACACTGAACTGAATATCTTACAATACCAGAAGGCTCTTACACTTAACACTTCTCTCTCACACAACAATAATCGCTCACACCAATAACAAAAACTAGGACAAAAAATACCAGCAACAACAACAACAACAACAACAACCCAACCCAAGTCCTTTATACCTCTATTTAGGCATTGCAATGTTTCTTGGACAACCTTAGGTTAAAACCTAAGTGTCAAAACCCTAGATAACAAAACCCTAGGTATCTAAAACCCTAGGTCAACTTGACCTGCGTTTTTAAGGCTTCACCAACCTGTCTTTCCTTCCTTCTCGTGCAATGCTCAAAAGCATCCAATGGTGGATTTTTTTGCTTGATGAGTTGTCCACGATCTGTCTTCCTTATTGACCTGTCATCCTCGATCTACTCATCCAATGTCTTTCTTTCTCTTACGTCACTCCACCTTTTATGCTTCTTTGACCACTTCGACCCAGTAACAATCACTGTGTCTTCCGCACAGTTCACATTTTGCCTTTTCTGCTTTATTATTCACTTACCTTCATACCCAAGGGCCAATAGGCCCCCAACACTCACCTGTGACTCATCCCGAGACACTTCAGATCTCAAGTTTCTATTTTAATTCAACTTCAGACTGCACAAGGCATCCTTTTCTTTCATCCCTATGCCTTCCTTCCTTCCTTCCTTATGCAGACTGTCTTTTATGTGTCTAGTACCCAGTTTCAACTGCACCTGGTACCTAGACCCTTTTCCTCATTCTTTTACTGAGACTTGCGAGGCAACTGGTTGTTATAATACAATTTAAAACGACTCCCATTCACCAAACCTTCCTTCCATTCTCCATTCAAAGTCTTCAACTGCGCAACTCCTCCTTCTGTAACATAGGCGACCTCATATGGCCCAATCCAATGCATTCTGAACTTCCCAGGATGCTTCATAAACTTACTATCATATACTAGTACCAGATCACCTTGCTTAAATACCTTCTTCTTGATGTGTATGTCATGTTAGGCCTTCTCTCTTTCCTTCTGAACCTGCTACTGGAATCCTGCAATAAATCTATCTTCTTCGAGTTCTACCAACTGTGAAATGATCTCTCGAACAACGCCAGTGTCATCTATATATGTAAAGGAAAAAATTCTTAAGCTTGGTACCAAATATTCCATTGGGACAACGACTTTGAGACCATACACCAACTTAAAAGGGGTCTACATTGTTATTTTCTTGCAAGTGGTTCTATAGGCCCAAAGTACTGTTGGTACTCTTAAATCCCAGTCATCCCTGTTCACACTACAAATCTTCGTTATCACTATCTCCAAGATCTTGTTGAATGATTCAATTGTCCCATTCACTTGTGGATGGTAAGGTGTGATCTTCTGATGATGGAATGCAAATTCCTCAGTCAAGGATTCAATTGTTTTATTGATGAAATGTGTGTCTTGATCACTCATAAGGATATTCGAGCATCCAAACTTGGTTATGATGTCAGCAAATATGAAGTACGTAGCTATAGTTTCACTAAATTCCTTAACTTCTCTTTCTTCGGCCCATCTGTTCAAGTATTATATCGCAGTGATTATGTACCTTGCTCCTGTGCACTTTTCTAGTGGGTTTATAGGTCCTACGAAGTTAATGGCCCATTTCTCAAATGCTTGCAGGGTCAGTTGCGGTGCTAACGACATTTCATCTCTTCTATACAGTTTCCCAACTCTTTGGCATACATCATAGGCTCTGTAATAGTCCTTAGCATCTCTGTGTAGGGTAGGCCACCAAAGGCCAACTCTAAGAACCTTTTGCGCAGTTTATTTCCTGCAATGCCTTCATGGGATTCAATGAGGATCAACGGTCGCTATGCTTCCATAACACACCTCCTCAATATCTCATCAAGTCCCATATTATATATCTATCTAGCTATAAGTGAAAAATCTGTAGCATGCACTACTAGATGTTTCTTCTGGGTGATTGTATATTCACTAGGTGCCATTCCTGTTGACAAGAAATGGACTATTTCTGTAAAGTGGTCATCAATATTTCTAATGTCTAGAAACTGTGCATCCAACAGTGTATCCACAAAACTAGTAGGCTCTTCTCCATGTTCCAACCTCGACAAGTGGTCAAGACCTTTGTTCATTCTTCCTGGCTTAACCACGATCTCAAAATCATATTCCTGAAATAGTAGAAGCCATATGCATATTCTTCCCCCCAACATTGGCTTGTTGAATAGGTATTTCAGCATGGAGTGATCAGTAAACATTTTAAAGTGTCCTCCCAACAAGTAATGACAGAACTTCTGCAGTGCATACACCATGGCTAACCCTTCTCTCTCAGTGGTGGTGTAATTAATCTCCATTGTAGATAGTTTCTGACTAGCAAAAGCTAATGGGTGGTCGATGTCTCCTGTTCCCAGTTGTGCTAACACAACTCCTAATTCAATGGAAGATGCATATTCATGCACATCGAACTCCTTACTCCAATCTGGGAAAACCAGAATAGGCGCAATAACCATTTTCTATTTCAGTGTGTCGAAGCTCTGCTGACATTCTTATGTCCAGTGAAATTGACAGTCTTTCTTCATAAGATTCTCCATGGGTGCTATAATCTAGGCATAGCCTTTAATGAACTTCCTGTAATATCTAGTGTGTCCCAGCATAGTGCATAGCTGTTTGACTGAAGTAGGAGGGGGTAGATAAACTATAATGGCAATTTTAGACGAATCTACCAACAATCCCTGCTTGCAAACAATATGACCTAACAACACTCCAAATGGTGAAAATAAAATGCACTTTTTCAGGTTTAAGGAAATATGACACTGCCTGCACTTATCCAACATTATCCTTAAACATTCAATATGATTTTTCAATAAACCAAAAACAGTCCAATCATCAAAGTATGCTTCTAGAAATTTATGTAGAAACTCCTTGAATGCTTCAACCACCACCCTAGAAAAGATGGTTGGGGCATTCTTCAATCCAAATGACATTAATGTATATTGGTAGGATCCCCATTCTATGGAAAAGGTGGTCTTATGGAAATCTTCCTTGGTAATCCAGATCCGATGGTATCCTGAAAATCCATCTGTAAAAGAATATACCTCCTAGCCTCCTACATTATCTAACACTTCGTCAGTGAATGGCGTAGGGAAGGGGTCATGAAAACATGCATCGTTCAACTTCCTAAGATATATGCATATCCTTATCTTTCATGTCTTCTTTTCTTGTACCACCATAGGGCTAATCCATTCTGATTCTTTGACAGGTTCTATAATCCCTGCTTCCAGCATTCTATCGAGCTCAATCTTCACTTTCTCCTTATATTTAGGGTTCAATCTGCAGGGTCTCTGTTTGACTGGTCTTGCATCTAGTTTCAAAGGGATATTCATATCTTCCAAAGGGTCTTACAACCTGCTGATTATCCATCCTAATCCTGATAGGGGAATATATCAACTTAGGTTTTCCCATCAGTGCCCAGGTCTGCTTCGTCATGACATTGACTTCCGACTCTAAGTTGAGGACCACATATTCTATATCATACTCTCCGATTTGAGCATTCAAGTGTAGTTCCTTATTTGTCCTTCTCTTATTGGATAGTTGATTTACTTATTTATTTAGTAAAGGATCTACCCTTCCTATCTTTTATTATATGACCAAAATTTTCAATTCTTGTATAGCTTTCTCATCTTTAATCAACTCTATAAACGTATACAAGAAACTGACAAGTTTACTGACCTCTTTTCCATCTCCGGGTGAAGCAGACTAATCAAATGCCATAGGCATTCCACATTCTCTTACTTCTGGCCATGTATTTGATGAAGAGCCTTGGTCTCCCCTAAATTCTCTTCTTGCCTCCTCGAAAATTTGTTTTTATTTATTTACATCGAAAGTTTGTGTCTTCTCTGCAGCCTTCCTGACTCCTGATTCTTTTGTAGTCTTTCCTTGGGTCATTCTGTCTTCTCCTATAACAACGAATCCTAGAGTGATAACAATGACTCTGGTATCTTCTCTGCAAGTTTCTTCTTTGATTAATTCTATTTGCGAGTTTTGTTGAGGTCCTCGTCTCTCCTGAAGTTTAGCCAGTAATGCTGGAAATTCCTCAATAACATGCTCGAAGGAGTTGCAATAGCTGCAAGTGGTACAAGGGTTATGAAAGTCCCTTGAAAAGTGTCCTAGCTGTGCATAGTTATAATAGATTATATGTCCTCGACCTCGACCCATACCTCCTCCTCTTCCTCTTTGTCTGAATCTATCACGAGGGTTGAAGTTTCCTCTCCCAGGGGAGTTATACTGCGCAATGCTTCCTTCTTCCTGTACTTCACCTTGAATTTTGTATATATCCCTTGACCTTTCATGCATGAGGTCATAAGCCCTACAATCCCTTTCATCATGTCCTATCAACTTACAGAACGTGTAATACATATTTGTGGGTGTCTGAACATATTTTTTCATGTAATATCACTCACCAAGGCGATGTCTATTTCTGCATACCTCGCACCAGGGTAGGGTGACTTGATTCAAAGGGCTCAAAGCTCTAGAGGCCAAGTATTCATGGAATAGGGGATAATTCTCCTTGTCATGGCCTTCTGATTTGCATATGATACATCATATGTCTTCTCTTTTTTCTTTTCCCTTGTTTTTCTTCATATCTTCGACCTGCAGTGATAGACTAGTTAGCTAACTCAAGATTTGACTCATACCTGAGATGGATTCTCCCATTGGGGATAATTCTAGTTTCATGGCAATCTACAGCACCTCAGCCTGTGAAGCAATCTTTTGTTGCATCAGAGGAACTCTAATGTGTGGTAAGAGAGCAGTAATGAACCATTCCTTGTTGTTTTCATCTAGGATTTGAAAATTCAGATGGTCTGTCAAGGTCATAAATATTTGATCGAACTCCCATACTGGTTCAACTATTCTCTGCTTGATTTATTTTAGTTTTGTAATGCATTGTGACTCTGACCTAGGTTTCTTGAATTCAATAATTAGCGAAGTCTTAATGGCATTCAGTGGTTTAGGTTCAACTCATTGGAAAATTTTCATGTACCATCTCAGTGCGCGATCTCTTAGGGTAGTACTAAACTGAGCTCATTTGACAACTTCGTCAGTGATATTCTTAATACTCCACATGGCTTCACGGAGAAACCAGTGTTGCTCAAGGTCTTCAGATCCATCTCCTCTAAAGGTGGGTAGCCTCATCTCATCTGCCATAGATCTTCCTAGGTTTCCTGACTAAGTATGTGGTGGGTTACTAGTGATAGTGCTCTTAACACTCGATTCAATCTAATTTCTCGGATTGCTTAATGCTGCTAAATCAACAGGAAGAGTAATAGTACTTCAATAGTTTGCACAGTTCCTGGAGTTGTTTCTGGCTCTTCCTGGCGAGGTTCCTCTGTCTTAGCAGATTCTAAATGCTCTTCATCTGTCAGTTCTTCCTCTTCTCCACTGTAGAAACCCTCATCCCCGTAGTTCTTCTTAAATAGGTTTGCAAGAGGAAATTCTCTAAACACTCTCCCACTGCGTGTATGTCCAACTTCTATGTTGTTGTCGCTGTCCAAATTATTGAACATTATCCTTTTCCAATCTGGCCAATCTACTGTATCTTCAAGATGTTCTTCTCATGCAATAACATCTTGATCTTCAACTTCAGAAAATGTAAAAATTTTCCTCTGGGTCCCTTAAAGAAATATCTCTCTCCTTGGTTATATGATTCTACTCTGTCAACAACAAACTCAGTTATGTACCCTCCAATGGTGCTATCAAACCAGTGATCTACTACTCTTGACACGATGTTATAAACTCTCTTGACCTTCTTGTTCAGTGATGATGTCCAAACCACAGGTGGCCTAGATTTGATCTCAAATTGGGTATCTACTAACCTAGCTAGCCACTCGTATAACTCCCTATGGATTCCTCCAAAGAAAATCTTGTGTATATCAATAAAGATATATCCTCCTAACCAATCCTCTATATTAAGATTAGGGTTCTTGTTCTAGGCTTTAGTGAAGTCCTTTTCTTGATCTTCTATCCACTTATGAATCTCTGTCTTCGATGGAAACCACATTGGCATTCCCTCAAGAAGATTCATGTCCCGACAACGGAACCATTTGTTGGCACAGGGGTAGACCCAGGGTTCAGCTCCAAGAGCACACCGACAAGCCCTAACTACTGGCCCTTTTGGCAACACCTGCGAGGTAGATGTAGTCTCACTCGAAGTAGCTATGAGGGGGTTGCAGGACAGAGATGTATATAACCAAAGGGGATGTCAAGTGGATCCAATACAAGAACAACACAACATTTATATATCAATTACCCTCTTAGATATACTCCACACAACTATCTATCATATCTAACAAAGTAATGAAAATAACAGTATATCAAATGACAAAGAACAAAGCATCAATCACACACACAACACAAGGTATATGTGGTTCACCCTCTCTCTAGGGCTACATCCACAGAACTGTGATTTATAATATATTAATATGAAGCATATAGTTCTTGTCTGCACTCTTAGCTAGCAGATCTTCTTTCTTCTCCTCTGTGTTTCTCCCCTTCCTGTGCACCCAACTGTAGGACTGATCTCTGCACCCAGTTGAAGATCTAACAATACCAGAAGGCTCTTACACTTAGGACTTCTTTCTCACACAACAATGATCACTCACACCAATAACAAAAACTAGGATGAACAATACCAACAACAACAACAACAAAAACCCAACCCAGGTCCTTTAGACCTCTATTTATACATTACAATGGTTCACGGACAGGCTTAGGTTAAAACCTAAGTTTCAAAACCCTAGATACCAAAACCCTAGGTGTCTAAAACCATAGGTCAACTTGACCCACATTTTTAGGGCTTCGCTAGCCTATATTTCCTTCCTTCTCGTGTGGTGCTCCAAAGCATCCAATGGTGGATTTTTCCACTTGATGAGTTGTCCATGATACGTCTTCCTTGATGATATGTCATCCTCAATATCCTCGTCCAACATCTTGCTTTCTCTTACTTCACTCCGTCTTTTCTGCTTCTTTGACCAGTTCGACCCTGTAACAGTCATTGTGTCTTCCACACAGTTCGCATTTTTCCTTTTCTTATTTATTCTTCACTTACCTTCATACCCAATGGCCAACGAGGGGACTTAATCAAGTGGTATCAGAGAAAAGAAGTTTTTCTTGCAGACAACAGGCAAAGGAGAGGAGACAAGAGAACTTGAAGTTGTACTATGTGTGTGATGGATAGTCAACACAATGCCACCAAGGAGACGAGCGGAAGCACCTTTAGACAATCGAGCTGTAGAAAGGAAGATGCGAGAACTTCATGAAATATTAGAGGTGATGGAGGTAGCGCAGAGACAAGCACCTGATACTGGAGACATCAACGATGCAGAGAGTGAAGTAGTAGAAGTCAAAGATGTTGCAGGAGAGAATGTCGCCAAAGAATGCTTGTTGAGAGCAATTGTTAGATTGGGATGCAAAGCCAAGATAGAGGTCCCAATGTATGAAGGAAATTTAGATGCTCAAGAGCTGCTAGATTGGATAATATCCATGGACAAACATTTTGACTATGAAGATGTCGATGAAGATAGAAAGGTGAAACAGGTTGTCACCCAACTCAAAGGACATGCAACGCTGTGGTTGGATGACTGCAGGCTGAGAGGAGGAGTCAAGGAAAACAAAAGATAAATAATTGGGACAGAATGGTAGCCAAGCTGAAAGTGAAGTTCATGCCCAAATATTATCAGATCAATCTGTTCAGGAATATCCAGAACCTGAGACAGAAGGGGATGGCAGTTAAGGAGTACATAGAGGAGTTCTATAGGTTGAACATCAAAATTGGAAAAAGGGAGAGAGATGAAGAAAAAGTTTCCAGATATATAAATGGTCTGAGATATGAAATCTAGGATGAGCTCAGCATGATGTCAGTAAAGACAGTGGAGGATTCTTATCAGTTTTCACTGAAGGCAGAAGAGAAGTTGGACAGAAAACAAAGCCAATGAGGAAGAGGTAAAATCCTAGCCCCAACCAGAGGTAAGGGAGTTACCCATGACAAGGCACATAAGGCACATAAGGGAGTTACCCAAAGTTATCCTTACAAGTACTTCAATGGATGATTTGCCTGAAGAAGTTCAAGAATTGTTAGATAATTTTGCTGACATAGTGGTGTATGAGCTACCTAACTCATTGCCACCCATCAGAAGTATCAACCACCATATTGACTTGATATCAGGAGCAAGTCTGCCAAACAAAGAGACATACAGATTGACACCTCAAGAGAATGAAAAGGTGAAGAACTAAGTCCAGGAACTGTTAGACAAGGGTTTGGTCAGAGAGAGCTTGATTCCATGCGCAATACCAACTGTGTTGAGTCCAAAGAAATATGGAGGATGGAGAATGTGTATAGACTCAAGAGCCATTAATAAGATCATCATCAGGTATAGATTCCCTTTACCAAGAATGGATGATTTAATGGACTGTTTAAGTGGAGCTAATTTCTTTTCTAAATTAGATTTGAAAAGTGGATATCACCAGATTAGAATGAGAGAAGGTGATGGGTGGAAAACATCCTTTAATATAAATGAAGGTTTGTATGAGTGACTTGTTATGCCATTTGGCTTAACAAATGCCCTGAGTACTTTTATGAGGCTGATGAATGAAATACTTAAAGATTTCATTGGCAAGTTTGTGGTTGTGTATCTAGATGATATATTGGTATTTAACAGGACTAAAGAGGAGAATTTGAGGAACCTAATGCTAGTGATGAGAAGACTACAACATGAGAAGTTGTTGATAAATTTGAAGAAGTCCTCTTTTATGAAGACATAACTCATTTACTTGGGTTTTGTGATCTCTTTGAATGAACTGAAGATGGATCCAAAGAAGGTGAAAGCAATCAAAGAATGGTTTTCACCGAAGAGCATGTTTGAAGTAAGGATATTCCATGGATTAGCAAGCTTCTATAGGAAGTTCATCAAAGAATTTAGTAGAATATGTGCGCCAATGATGGATACAGTGAAGAAGAAGCACAAGTATGTTAAATGGACAGAGCAGGCCGAGAGGAGCTTCAATATATTGAAGGAGAAAATAACAGGACGAATGATTATGGTCTTGCCGAATTTTGAGAAGACATTTCAAGTGAGATGTGACACAAGTGGAGTTGCAATTGGAGCAGTTTTGAGCCAGGTTAATAGACCTGTTACCTATTTCAGTGAGAAGCTGAATGAGACCAAGAGAAAATAATCCATGTATGATATGGAGTTTTATGCCATAATTCAAGACTTGAAGAAGTGGAGAAACTACCTTGTCCCATAGGAATTTGTCTTGTATAGCGATAACCAGGCTTTACAATTCATAACCAGGCAAGAAAAATTGAATCTGAGGCATGCGAAATGGGTCGAGTTTATGCAAAATTTTTCTTTTGTCATAAAACATATTGCTAGGAATCCTAACAAATTTGTTGATGCATTAAGCAGGAGATGTTTGATTCTGTAGGAATTTTAGGTGAATACCTTGGGGTTTGAACACCTTAAGGACATGTATTGTGATGATACAGATTTCAAGGAAGCATATGAAGCATGTGCAAATCCTGTGCTAAGAGACAGAAGCCAGTGGACATAGTATATGATTCAAGAGGGATTGTTGTTCAAGGGAAATCAATTGTGCATACCAAAATTCTCAATGAGGGATAGCCTTCTGAAGGAAAAACATAATGGAGGATTTGCTGGATATTTTGGCCATGATAAAACATTTGCACAGTTGTGCAGTTCACACTATTGGCTAGGTATGAGAACAGAAGTGATAAAGATTGTGAACATATGTAGAATCTGCCAACATGAAAAAGGCAAAAGACAAAACATTGGATTGTATCAACCATTGCCAATACCAAAGAGGCCTTAGGATGCAATAAGCATGGATTTCATGTTGGGATTGCCAAGGACAAAAACAAGAGTTGATTCCATATTTGTGGTGGTGGATATATTTTCAAAGATGACACACTTTATCCCGTGCCAAAACACCAGTGATGCAACACATGTTGCAAATCTGTTTTTCAAGGAAGTTGTAAGACTTCACGGCCTACCCAGAAGCATTGTCTCAGACAGAGACACAAAATTTGTTGGTCACTTTTGGAGAACACTATGGAAGAAGTTGGGGACAGATTTTTCCTTCAACTCAAGTTATCACCCTCAGACATATGGATAGGCTGAGGTGATAAATAAAATTTTGGGAAACTTGTTGAGGAGTCTAGTTACTGAACACCATAATCAGTGGGATCAGATTCTGCCACAAGCAGAATTTGCATAAAATGACTCAAAAAATAGGAGCAATGGAAAGAGACCATTACAAATATTGTATGGAATGCAACCCATGGGAGTATCTAATTTGAGAGACTTGGAACAGAGTGAGATCAGGAGCGCTGGAGTAGAATATTTTTCTGTAGAAATGCAGAGGCTCCATAGCCAGATCAGAGGACAGTTGCAGAGTTCTTACCAGGAGTACAAGCCCAAAGTTGATCAACATCACAGAGAACTTCAATTTGAAGTAGGAGATCAGGTTCTGGCACATCTTAGGAAAGAAAGGTTCCCTAGGGGAACATATAACAAGTTAAAAATGAAGAAGATAGGACCATGTAAGATATTGAGGAAGTTTGATGCAAACGCCTATGAGATTGAGCTACTAGATGATGTGGGCATATCTCCCATATTCAATGTTTTAGACATGTATCCTTATAGGAAAGATGACACAGAGGGATTAAAATATCAAGAGAAGGTTCAGTGGGAGAAACAAATTCCTATAGTAGAAAAACCACAGATGGAGAAGATTGTTGATCAAAGGATTAGAAAAAATACCAGGAGGAAGACCTATTTTGAATATCTAGTCAAGTGGAAGGGACACCCAATAGAATATGCTAGTTGGGAAAATGAAGTTGCTATATAGAAGCATGGAAAGTCAGTGCAGGAGCTCATGGACAAGAGTCCATGAATTTTTGTCAAGGGGAGTATGATGCAGGAACATCGTTGGAAAGCACACGGAGAAGGACCTATCAACATCTGGGATTTTGTATAGAATCTCAACGTTGGCAGTTTCAACAGACATTTTGAAGTACGCCTCAACTCAATGTCGAAAAAACCTTTTGAGGCACGCTTGAGAAATCGTGAGAAAAGTGGGAAGTTCCAATCCGACTCTGGAATGCAACTGGACTAAAATAGTCGTAGGTTAGGTTTTGATGTAGAAAAGTAGCCAGGGGAAACCCTAAGATCCCTTTGAGATAAATAGAGGTTTTGTAAACCCAAATGAGGTTGGTTGTAGGGTAGATAGCTGCAGGTTAGATATCTGCAAGTTTGTAGGATATTTCAGAGTTTTTCGGTTTTTGTTTTGATTACAATTGTAGCCATTTTCACTTATGAATATAACAAAGAAAAATTGACCCAATGCATGGTGTGGACATTGTTTTGAAATTCTCTGTTATTGTGTTTTCATG
>JZKD02S2231446.1:27441-37958 GCA_000966675.3 Picea glauca | reverse complement strand
TTCCTCGTTATCTCCATTGTTTTCATTAGCTGTCCTAGAATCTGTGGAAATATTTGTTAAGGATTGGCCCATTAATATTCACGAACATACAAAAACTATTGAAAGGTAGATGACAAAATGATCTCTGACATTTGATATGCCTAATTCACTTATCAAATTGCACATCAATATGTAACCGTTCTATGGTAAGAGTATACAAAGCAATCTAAAAGTACACAGACTGCAGAATCCACAAGCCCTGGCATATTCGGCTTTAGTTTTTTCCACTCCAAAGTCCTTACGATAATGCTGCACACAACAAAAACCAACGATTTTACAGTTACAGTAGCTAGTTATCCATTTTACAGTTACAGTAGCTAGTTATCGATTTTACAGTTACAGTTACAGTAGCTAGTTTAAAAACCAAAAACAAAGGTAATGAAAAAATATCGTGTATCATGTAATAATACATTGTAATATATTGTAAATATAGTAAACAAACAAAAGTAAAACCTCAATTCTCCCCGATTTACATGGATAAACCTACAAACCAGAGCTCATCTGAAAAATAATAAGAAAGAATTTTGGTTTGTGCTTAATCTGGAATAGAACTTTATTAATGCTACCATAGATGGTATTAAATTTTTTCAGATAGAAAAATTCGAATGACTACGTTATGGTGATATAATTATTGGTTTTCCTGTGTAACAAGCCACGAAAAAAGAAAATTCATTCAGAGCCACCCTTGATCACAGACATCATACGGTGTTGTTAAAATTTCAATTCCGCCACCCACATCCGCGCTCACACCCAAAACCCCCCAAGGCCGTCTTCTTGAGAATCCGAGACCATGGAATGACCATGCTATGGTTCTTCTTATCCAACACAGAAATCGAAATACTCTCAGACTCGCCAATAATATCCTTTCTCAATTCCCCACCCGTTTCGTCATTATAATTCTCAGAAGGTCCCACGATTCGAACCCCGGCAGGATCCCTGTGGTATGCGTACCGACTATCACTGCGTTAACCGAAATGCATGAGCTGGTAATGCTTGATATCCAAAAAAACATGGTGGTTGTTCCCGATTGGTATATTGATGCGTCCAACTACTATGATGAGGCTGTTCATGAGGCGCGCGGAGTCGTGGGTAGAGGAAGCGACCCGCCATCTTTCTACAATGCACCAACGTTTAGCACAGTGGACACTTGTCATTGTACTTAAATGGAGCCCAACATTCCAAGACTGCCATAATCAAAATCAATTGTTAATCATATAACGTGTCAATCTGGTGGCTACTATGTAAATTTTTAATCATATTAGGTAAATGTGAAAAAGTAAACAAGGAAAATGTAAGCATTCATAAATGCAAGGAAGTTATGAAATTAAATCTTATTCATTGATTTGGGATGACGACGAAGAATATGTCAGCATCTTTCATTGCTGGCCATAATATTAAAATTTATGATTAAAAGGTTGATTAATCCATCAATTCCCATAGGGGGGATGCCTATCGACGTAATAAAAGGAAAAGAAAATAGGGTTTTTGCATCTCTAATTATGAAGGGAAAAAATATACATCAAACATATCGTTACGGTTGTAGTTATATATCTGTCAGAAAACTTGATCATGCTCAGAGTATAGGAAGGATAGATATCTACATCTTCTTTCTATTATAGTCAATAGATTTTTATTTTTCTCTATGAGGTCTACTCAGATCTCTCACAAGAATTTTGACATATTCTTTCATGTATGTGATACAATTATATCGTGGAAAATTCGTACTAGTTTTAATTCCATACTATGTGGGTAGATAGCGGCCTGAGTAAACTTATGATTCTGAATTTTTCTTCTATTTGTTTATAGAGAATATGAATACCCCTTTTATATAGACTTAGTTTTTACTCTATCCATGCATAGATAGTTCTGTACCAGAAATTCCAATGTAACGGAAATTACCCTACAACTACCTCTGTAAGTGGAAATATATCACAAAAAATGATTACTCCCAGAACTTAACCACATCCAATCCTTTCGAATCTTATAGCAATACAAGTATAATTCTAACATTCGTTCAGAATCTAATTCAAATTAAAAAAACAAGTCCGTTTAGATTTGTATCCATGCAATATTCAGTCAGCATTTAGGTTTCCTACATTCATATATCCGAACCAATTTCGCCCAAGTTTTGTACCCATACAGAATCTAATAGGACACTACAATTGTGACTAAATCATTCAACATAGATGGAAACAATGCTGCTCAAGTCTAAACTATACATTACATCATATATTTTCTCATTCAAAATAAAGAAGGAAAGAGATTACATATCTGAACCAGTTCGCAGAAAAACAAAGGGAACAACCACGTTCCTCCCAATCATAGGACAGGGCAGCCAAATCACTTGCCCAATTCACCCCCTATCCAGACCATGAATCCATGAGGGATAACTCGGAAACTCCTCCTCAACAATGTCTTTCAGGTTTAGCAGCCTCCTCTTGCCTCACACTCAATCAGTAGTGTTCATAACAACAAGACAACCAATAGTCTCTTTCCCAACATACTATGTAGCGTCCTGCCTCCTCACATATGCTATATATACCACCAATCTTTTTGCCTAGGTCTTTTTTCCTCCCTTGGGAATTTTCACAGCTTTCTAAATCCCTGATTGTCAGGGGCTGCCAATGCCCAAATCCTTGATTTTCTACTTGTAAAAATCATCCCGGAGGTAGTTCCAACATGTTCCCCACTCATGGAGTCATGGTCAACTGATTTTAACATGACTATTCCATTTTTCCTCATGCAATAAATATACAATATTTTGTTTTCATACAAGTGTCATAGTAGAATAATTAGTTGGGTCCAATCAGGTCTCTGCCCAACAGTCATAATAATTAATTACAACTTATCAAATTTGAAATTTGGAATTGCCATAAATGGCAGTAATTTTCCAAATTCGAATTTACTAAAAACATAATAATTTTCTAACAAATATTTAATTTCAAAAATACTTTATTTCTGGGGATGTCACATCCTTTCCCCCTTCAATAAAACACTGTCCTCAGTGTTCGCTCCTTTCTTGGGACAAGATTGGATGAGATTTTCGCAAATCTTCCTCCAACTCCCAATTGGCCTCCTCAAGACTAAACTGCTTCCATTGCACCTTTACCAGAGTGACAACTTTGTTCTGAAGTGTTATTTCTCTCTGGTCCAGAATGCGCAGGGGTTCCACCTGGAACTCGGCTTCTGGTTCCACCTACACCAAGTTCCAATCAATCATATGAGTAGGGTCATGGACATACTTTTTCAACAAGGAAACATGAAATACATTATGAATTCTTAGATTAGCTGGAAGTACAAGTTGGTATGCTATGGGTTCAATTTAAGCTAGTATATCGAAGGGCCCAGAAAACCTGGGTGCCAACTTGGCACAGTTCCTGAGTTTTAGTGAACTCTTTTGGGCTTTGACTTTTAAGTAAACATGATCTACCACTTGAAATTCAAAGCGTCTTCTTTTCTGGTCTGCATAACTTTTTTGTCTGTCTTGTGCCTCTTTTAAGTTTTGTTGCCCCTTTCTTACCATACTTTCCATTTCTTGGAACATTTCTGGTCCAACCATGAGTCTGTCAACTGGGTCGTCCCAACTAATTGGTGTTGTACACTTTTGGTCATATAGTACCTCGAAGGGGCTCAATTTAGCTAAAGTTTGGTACCCATTGTTATATGTGAATTCTACCAAGTACATTTAGTCTTCCCACTTACTCGGTTTTGTTCTTACGTACATGCGAAACATATCTTCTATGATCTCATTTGTTCATTCAGTTTGTCCATCTGTTTGTGGATGGTAACTCATGATGGAATTCAAATTAATATTTATTTCTGCAAACAATTCTTTCAAAAAAGTGGATGTAAATTTTATGTCTCTATCCGAGATCACCATTTTAGGAATACCATGCAGTCTAAAAACTTATTTCATAAATATTTCAACTATGTTTATATCTTTAAAAGTGGATTTCACAGGAATAAAGTGTGCAGACTTACTGAGTTTATCGATCACAACCATAATAGAATCATTATGTTTCTAAGTTTTAGGCAAACCTGTTATAAAGTCTAGCAATATGGTCTCCCATTTCCATTCTGGCACTGGTAATGGCTGTAATAGGCTAGCTAGATGTTGGTATTCGACCTTAACCTGCTGACAATATTGGCACCTAGCCAAGTATTCTGTTGTTTCACCCTTCATAATGGGCCAGTAAAATAGTTTTCTAAGTGCTGTTATCGTTTTCTGGTATCTTGGATGGCCATAATACGGTTTGTTATGCACTTCATCCAAGAATATTATCTTTAACTTTGCTGAATCTGGTATGTAAAGTCTGTTTTTAAATCGTAATAGTCCATTTTTGTCAATAATCAAATCTAGTTTATCTGAGTTTACGGTACTGTTTTGTAATTCTATCATTATATTAGTGTAATTTTCATCGTTAATACCTGTCGTCCTTATTTTTGGTTCCGGATCACTTTTTTCCCTCCTGATATTTATCTCAAATAACCCATGGACTCTTCTGCTTAAATCATATGCTACCTTATTTTCCTTACCCTTGATATGTCTGACCTCGAAGTCGAATTCCCTCAAAAAGGCTAGCCACCTTGATTTCCTTGCATTAAGATTTGGTTGGCTAAACAAGTATTTCACACCACAGTTATCCGTCAATAAAAGAAATTTTCTACCCATTATGTAGTGTCACCACATTTTTAAGGCGTGTATTACTACTGCCAATTCTAATTCATGAGTGACATAATTTCACTCATGTTATTTTAATTTCCGAGACTCATAACAAATCATGTGTCCTTCCTGAGTTAGGACACCACCTATTCCTTCTTTACTTGCATCAACACAGACGATAAAGTCTTTATCTGGGTCTACTACTTTTAAAATGGGTGCGGTAGTCAATAAATCCTTCAACTTGTTAAATCTATCTTGACACTTTTGTGACTAGTTAAACTTGGTCCCTTTCTTTTGTAATGATGTGATGGGGTAGGCTATTTTGGAAAACCCCTCTATAAATCTGCAATAATATCTAGTGATTCCCAGGAATGACCGGATATCCACTACGTCTTTAGGTACCAGCCATTCCATGATGGCCCTTATTTTCTCAGGGTCAAATGCAATGCCTTCTGCAAAAATTATGTGTCCTAGGTATTGTATCTTCTTTTGATAAAAATCACACTTATCGAAATTAGTGTATAGTTTGTGCTTCCTCAAAGTTTGCAGAACTATTCTTAAGTGTTCTTTGTGTTCTTATTTTGTTTTAGAGTAAACCAGAATGTCGTCGATAAATACCAGTACAAACTTGTCCAAATATTGACTGAAAATGTTGTTCATTAGACACATAAATGTGGCTTGGCGTTAGTGAGTCTGAAAGGTATGACTACGAATTCGTAGTGTCCATATCTTGTTCAAAAATATTTTTTTCTTATGTCCTCATCTTTTATTCTAACTCGATGATAACCGAATCATAAATCCAACTTTAAAAATATCTTGGCCCCACCTACTTGATTGAACAAATCATTTATCCTAGGTAAGGGGTATTTATGCTTAATAGTCATTTTGTTCAATTGTCTATAATTGATACATAGTATTAGAGTACCATATCTCTTTTTCACAAAGAGGACTAGTGCTCCCCATGGTGAAACACTTGGTCTGATATACTCTTTGTCCAACAGTTCCTGTAATTGCATTTTTAATTCTGTCAATTCCGGTAAACTCATTTGATAAGGGGCTTTAGAGATAGGGGTTGAACCAGGTAGCAAGTCTATGGATAAGTCTATTTCCCTTATAGGAGGTAATTCTAGTATCTCATCAACAAACATGTCTTTGAATTCACGTAGGACAACAAAGTCTTCTAACTTTGGCTTATATTCTTTTTCTAACAGATTCATTACTTGGATGGCGTAAACATGACAACCTTTTCTTATGCATTTCTTGAATTTTATAGCTGAGACTTGCCTAACTGATACTGGTTTTGGTATACCTTGGGTTGTTCTAGTTGTGTCATAATCTTCTTTATAATTAAGTGTCTTTGTATAAAAATCTAGAAAAACTTTGTGCTTTTCCAACCAATCCATTCTGATAATCACACCATAAGATCCTAGTGGCAGAACATTCAGATTTATTTTTATGTTTTGACCATCTAAACTAAATTTCAAATCAGAAATAAAGTCAACCACTTTCTTTTTAGTTCTTGTTGCTAATTGTACCAGCCATGATTTTGTGTGTTTCATCCTCTTAAGTTTATTTGACTCTACTACTCCATGAGTGATATAACTTAACATAGCTCCAGGATCAATTAAAACATAAATTCGGGTGTTATTGATTTTACCTTCGATTTCCACCACAAAGGACTGGTGGTCATCTTGCTGACCATCAATGGATGCATTTATTTGATGCAGGCGTCTACCTACATCACCCATTGTCGAAGCTTCCTGTAAATTATGAACAACAATTTTGTTTGTTGTGTTTAAATGTGGATAGTTCCTCCTAAGATGAGGTTCTCCACATTCCCAACACTTCAATGGTTCATGGGGACTATCCCCAAACTTCTTTATTCCCAGATTTATCCGTTTACCACCGCCTTGCGTACTTGGATTATTAGAGTGAAAATCCTTTCTAGGAAATGTTTTTCTTGCATTCCGATAAGGAGCCGGTTGGTATCCCTTCTTCCACTGGTTCATTTGGTCTTGTTTCTTATCCTTACAAACTTTGGGAAGATCATTCCATTGTTTGTATTGGTCGTAGCACATTCAAGCTTTCCTAAATACTTCACTCAAGGACTTGGGGTTGTCAAACTCAATTCTGTCCCTATAGGACTGTGGTAAAAAGCTTAGGAACCGCTGGATTTTTACCTTGTCCTCTCGGATGTAAGGTACAAAACTCAATAATTCTAGGAATTTGTTTATAAGATCCTCCATTGTCATCTGACCAAGGCGTAACTCATAAAATTATTTCGTTTTCCTTTCATTGTAGCTTTCAGATAGGTATTGTTTCTTGAAATATTTCTTGAAGTCAGACCATTCCATTTGTTTGTCTTTTAAGCCTTTAGCCAATTTCAGATCTTGCCACCAAATGATGGCTTTTCCTTTTAGATTGTAAATGGCCATTATAACCTTCATATTTCTGGAATAGTTATATATATGGAAATATTTTTTGATATCTAATAACCATGATTCATCTTCCTCACTTGTTTTGGATTCCCCATCAAATATAGCAGGTTTAATCTTCTTGAATTCCCCTTCAAGATGATCTACTTGTTTCCTTTTTCCATCTGGTTTTTCTTTATCTTCAGCTGAAGGGGTACCCTCAGATGAGTTGTCCTCTTTTTCTGCTTCAGGACCAAAATTCTTGGAGGCCCTCTTACTGACCTCTTCTTCATGATTATCATCCTTTGGTATTTTCTTGGTTACTATGCTGTGCAGTAGGACTTCATTTATCTCTTGCTATTCCTGGTGTGCTTTCTTCAGTTTCTCATTGTCTTCCTTGAAAACCTGCAGTTCAATAATAAGATTCCTCATTGTTTCTAGTACTTCCATCGGGGAGCTTCCGTCACTATTCTATCTTGGATCTCCAGGAGGTCCCTGCTCTAGATTTCCTTCCATTATGATTTCTGCATCATTTTGAGATGCCATAATTCACACAAAACAGAAAGGGTTTTCTGTTTGTAACAAAAAGGTTTATTAGTTTTGCATAAATCGAATATTTTCTAAGCAACTAAAGTGGCCCTATTCAAGTCTAGTGTAGTAACCTTTTTTCTCTGATACCATATGTAATGAACCTCTAAAATGACATAACATATTCAAATTAAACACAAAACTTAATAAGGGGGAATCCTTTAAAAGTCCCACTATTTTTTCTTTTTTTTTCTTTTATATATAACATATGCTTAAACTATGTTTAATCATATAGTGGTTCTAAATACATACACCTAGGTTTCCTGGACCTAAGTTCCCCCTTAACACATAATTCCTTTACTGGTGCACAAGGATATCTCCTTTGATTTGAAAAGAGATATCCACTAAGAGAAGA
This sequence comes from Picea glauca, assembly GCA_000966675.3. Classification (NCBI taxonomy): domain Eukaryota; kingdom Viridiplantae; phylum Streptophyta; class Pinopsida; order Pinales; family Pinaceae; genus Picea; species Picea glauca. Next base: position 29,899 of record JZKD02S2231446.1, on the reverse strand, counting down.
AAAATCTTTGGAAGTTAAACCCAACACAATAGAACAATTAAGGTCTAATACGAATCAGTAGTGTCCTGGTTCATGGAATGGGTTCTCCTTGTAAAATTATTCATGGTTAGAGTTCTTTTAAACACTAAGATTAACAGTGTTTGGGTGAGGGGTTCTCACGCGACCACTCTATTCGACTGAGTTTTTAACTAATCAATACCCTAACCACCCAAGAATACGACAGTAGTCTAACTAGAATGGAAAATGGTTAACCCCCAACTATACTCGCCTAGTTTCTTCTCGAAAGAGACCACCATTAAATGTGTACTCTAGGTTATTAAGGGCAGGGGATGTGATTGCTAGATAAGTTAAGACTCTGATCCTGCAATCAATGGAAGTTCTGTATACGCAGGTTACGATGACATTTTCGCCCGTCCTTCCTCTAATCTTGTCTTGCCAAGTTTTCCCTAGCACATGGCCCGACTAACCCCGTACTTCGACATTCACTCTGGTAGCTCATCCGTAAATTAGGGTTAGGCGAGTTCCTTCATTTTCATTATGGCTCCCCGAAATCGACCCTATGTATTATCCTTCGGTGGGGAAAAACTATCATTCTGGAGGTCGTTTGCCCAATAATCCAGTCAAAAAGATCCATCTCACTGGTAAGTTTTCTATTAGTATATCGTATCTTATGCAGAGGAAATATTTTCAGAGGTTTAATTCGATGAATTTACTTTCCATTCTATAGATCCTACCATATATTTTATCTCCCTTAAAGTTTAACGATTAATATTCTTCAGAATAAATATTTTTAGAAATCGGCTTGGATTGTTTGTGTATTTCTATTTTTTTCTTTTTAGTCTCTTCATCTTCAATATTTCCTAGGATTACCAGCTATACCCTGGAAATTTTAGTTTAGGTTACAATATATTCAAGATTCATTCTCCTTCGTGCTCCTTCAGTGGTTATATGACGAAACCGGAATTGGCCCGGATGAGATTTCGTAAGAAAAACGGGTATACCCTGTGAGTAACACCTCCTTATGCTTTGCTTTGTGAAGGTTGAGTCTACTCGACGTTATCATACTCAGACCCTTAATTAACCAAGAAATCCTACTGTGAATTCTTGCTTGGTAAAATTACAAATTCCATTTAAGATGACCACGTACAGATTTCCTGGAACCATCTCACGGTATATGACTTTGAATTAAGAGTTTTGTGTGCACTTTACAAAGAACATTTTCTTTCGTCGAAAGAAATTCAATCAGTAGTGTTTTGACGATCTTTGTGTTGACTATCGGATTCATCCTTATTTTATATACATTTGATTTTGGAAAGGTTTTAAAACATCTCTTTCTTACAATTCGACTTATACCATTTATGCATTAAGGAAAACTAATACTGTTGTCTATTTCACTTTATTTAATTTCCTTGATTGTTGTAACTGTCCCATTTCTATTTCCTTTCTTTGTTTAAAGTGTAGGTATAATTCACTAATGGTGGGCCTTGTGGATGTGAGGTACCCATCAGGGATCCGCTACACTCTCCACCCTTGGCTTGACCATCTACACAAATAGAAAACAACAAGGAAAGGATTTGAGACTGCAAATTGAAAAGATGAGTGTCTCCGGAGAGGAAGATTAAACTGTTGGTTAAAGTTATCATCCTGCTGTTGTTATCATTACTTTCTTTCAATTAAAGGTTAATAATCACAGAGTCTATTTTTCTTTATATGTCTTCGGTCTACGTGAGTCTCGGAAATTGTCCCCAGTCATCGGTGAGAAAGGTAAACGGGTTCTGAACCCATCATTTCTCAGGCTAAACTCTACAGGTTCTAGAATAACCAACGAAGATCGTGGCTTCAACCAGTTCTGTTATAATTACTTATAATTCAACTTTGGTTATATTTAACACTCCCTCTTAGACTCAACAGTTACAATCGACAACACTGACTATGCCTAAGTGCTGTCTCTGGAAGTCAAAAACTGAATTTCCTAGTGACTTGGTGAAAATATCAACAAGCTGATCTCGAGAACCACAAAATTGTAGTGCAATGTCACCATTATTCACTAACTCGCGTATGAAATGAAACCGAGTGTCAATGTGTTTACTTTTCTTGTGGAACACATGGTTCTTGGATAATGCAATTGCTGATGTGTTGTCACAGAAGATAGGAGTTGGATCCTTTTCTGTTTGTGACATGTCTTTCAATAATCTTCTGAGCCATAAAGCTTGACAAGAAGTTGAGGTAGCAACTACATACTCTGCCTCTGCAGAAGATATGGATACAATTGGATGCTTCTTTGATGCCCATGAAATCAGGTTCATGCCTAGTTGAAAAACATATCCTGATGTTCTTTTCCTATCATCTAGGCTCCCTGCAAAGTCACTATCTGTGTAACCAGAGAGTTGATTACTATCAGATTTAGTGTACCATAAACCGAAATTGAGAGTTCCTGCAACATATCTCAAAATTCGTT
>JZKD02S2231435.1:24919-37959 GCA_000966675.3 Picea glauca | reverse complement strand
ATTATTTATGTCGGCATGGGTCCATTAATTGTAATTGTACCTCCTAGTATCCTATATATACCAATGAGACATTTTCATTTGGAATCATCTTGTATTGGGAAATTTATGTGGTGTATAATGGAGGTTTCCCCATCGAAGAGGCTTATTATCTGAAATTCTATCTTTTTCAAGGCGTTGAGTACTTATTTTGAGGTTTTTCTATGCTATCTTGATATTTGGTTCTTAACACCTAGGCACTCCAATCACAATCCCAATGATCACAAATGTGCTATGATACATACATTGCTATGATAAACCACTAGTCTTGTAAGATGATCTACACGCTCTGATACCACATGATAGAAATTAGGGAAATAATATAATTATGAAAACCAAGAGGATTAAGAAATGGCGGTAAAGACATAAGCCACTAATTTCATCTTCATGTATTCACAATGTAAGTACATATAGTACAATAAACAATAACCATCGTTAATTGTCAATAACTAACATAAGATAACAAGATGGTATTAGGAATATGATTAGGAGTGTTGGCACAGGGGCAGACCCAGGGTTCAACACTACAACAGTGCACCAACAAAACCCTAACTACCAGCCCTTTTGACAACACTTGCGAAGCAAATGAAGTCTTACCCGAGGTAGAGGCAGGGGTGGTTACAAGAATCAGGTGTCTGCAACCTTAGCTGGGACACAGATCTGTGATTATGATACTTAATAGAACACTTAGCACCGTTAGTCCCTCAATATGCAATCAATATCCACTTCGTCGATAAAATAGAGTTTCGCAGCATTCACACTGATCTAATGTATTTAAGCACTTAGCATAGGTAAATAGATTAGATCTAGCAGATCAAGCACTAAGAATATTCATACATATGAGATCTAACATTCTCACATATCATTAGCACTAAGCATAAGGATATTTATCTAATCATCTCAAAGCACTTATCAAATAACATATAAACACATTAGAACATCACATAGAGTAGAGTAACACAGTATTTACGTGGTTCACCCCCACCCTTGGGCTACGTTCACCAACTCTTCTTATTTATTAGCTTCTTCAATAGGTTACATGCACAGAGCCTCAGAGCCCTTCTCCGTATAGGATAGAAGATCTGCGCAACTCACTAGATCCTTATTCCTTGCCTTACAACACAAATCCTTCCACCATCTGTTACATCCACATGCACTTAGCTCTAAAAGTCTCTCACAGTCTGCACAGAGCTTCTACAAAAACTACTTACACTTATCTTATCAAACTTACATCACATAGACTATCTTCCTTATATTTCCTAGTCATCTATTTATACATTACAAATTAGGCCTAATCATGGGTAAACCCATGGGTTGACATCCCAATCCCATTACATAATCCCAAAAAACCAAAAAGGACCCAAAAGTGGGGCCGAGATCCCTTGATCTCTGCTTCGTCTTACGCTCCTTCTTCGACAGGTTGTCGAAGTCCAAAATAGGTCAACATGACCAAGAATATCCCAAAACTTGGTCAAGGGACAACAGGCCCCCAACACTCACCCGTGACTCATCCTGAGTCACTCTGGTTTGACTAGTTCTACCTCGAACGCCTCAAGATGCTTCGACTTGTTGTTGTGCTACGACCTCTTTCTCGACAAACTCCTGGATTACTATGTCGTTCACTGGCCCTTCTAGGCATTGTTTTGTTGCGGTGACAACCTATTCTAGCTCTGCTTCTCGACTCTCGACCTCTGTGAACAATTGGCACACCTTATCTTGTACTGGTTGGAGCCATTGAGTGACTTCCATAACTTTGCTTTGAATCGTATGGATCTGTTGTTGGGCAGTGCGTTTCTCTTTAGACCGCTTCATTCTTTCTACGGCCGACAGGACCTTCAGCTGCACCTGTAGTGTGTCTGCATGTTTCTTCACTTCCTTGAGTTGTGACTCTAGTGCCTGCAATTCCGGATTCTTAGTGAGGTTCTCATATGTTTGGGCATTGCAGTTACTAAACTGCTTGCATTCCAGAGCAAGAGATTTTAGTCTTTCAACTGTGCTGTGGGCAGTTTCTTCTCGTTGGTCCCTTATGTCCTGTGGGGTCTCGGGCACAGTGTGTAGCTCTAAATATGCTATGCACTGCTGGAGCTATTGGATGGCTTTTGCGAGCTGATCTACTTTCTTCGTGACTTGATACTCTGCCTTTATTTCTATGACTGTCATAGAGCAAAGTGCTCTATTGACCGCTTCCTTTACTGCAAGTTGCTATGCTAGCAATTGTTCCTTGCCTTGCTGCAACTGTTCTTTTTCTTCATCCCACTTCGCTTGGAGAGAAATATTTTCCTATTCTGTAGCACTGTGTTGTTCGACAAGTACTCCCTATACTTGTGTCAAAGCCTGGGTGGCTTGCGTTGTTTCCTCTTACGCTCGTTGAAGGTGAGCTTCAACTATATCAGCTATTCGGTGGAGTTGAGTTGGCTCATCTCCCAGTTCTAGTGTTCCTAATGGTAGAGGCATAGTGGAGACTGAACAACTCGACTGTAGTGCCCACTCCACCCCTTGGATCTCGATCTCTATTCTATTGTACATCGCTTCCTGCTTAGCCTCTTGTTTCTCTGCTATCTCTAGCGAAGCATCATTCAAGGAAACTACGATGAAATCAAATTCATCTGGGGTGAGGATAGTCTACAAATTGGTCATTGTTTCTTTTTAATTCTTCCGGGAAGAAGGATTAGGAGGGGAAACCTTCCTTTTCTTCAAGGGGTCCTCCTCGTCTCTAGGCGGTGTTACCTGGCCTTTCTTTTTCTCGGCTTCTGTGCCATCTATCTCTTCGCCATCACCCCTTTCTCCGGTGAGATGGAAGCAGTCTTCACAGATGTACTGTCTAAATCCTAGACCTCTTCAGTCTTATTTATCTTTCTAGGTCCAGGTGTATCCGACGCAGTTTCTGGGCTATCTATGTCAGATATCTCCGCAGGGTCTGTTGGAATAAGGAGGTCCTCCGACCATTCCTTGGTGATCTCCTCCAAGTCCTCCTCCATTAGCTTGTATTAGGATTGCAGTTGTTTCTTATTTCCATCGATCTGCGCTATGATAAAAATGAAATTCCTATCAGCATTGAACTTCATCAAAGGTCGGAACCTGTGTAAAGTATTCAGAGTTATGTGAGGCTTGAACTGTATGGCTACCTTCAACTGGTTGTATTATGTGTGGAACACGACATTTGACTACCATTGGTTATTCATGTCATTGGAATACCACAGTGTACTGAACTTCGTGGCCAAAGGTTCAAAGGGATCGATGTTTAGGAAGGTCACACCTTCCAGCTTCTCCCAGGCAGTGAAAGAGATCAGGATCAATAGCCAGCTAAAATGAAATTCGTACCCTTGATCCTGGGATTCTCTGTAGTTGATTTCTAATTGGTTAACCAGGTACTACGCTCAATTCATTTGTAATCCCTCTGCGCACTTCCCTGCGAGGTCGACTACAAAATTAGTGACTTGGGTGGGTCGGTTCTTTCATACTAACTTTCCTGCAATCAATTGATAGGTGAGGCGCACTACACCACTCTGGATAGAAGCTACCTTGTAGCCTCACATGCCCTTCTTGACATCGCCATAGGTGTCCTTGATCCTCTATGCGAGAGCACGATCCATGGTTTCTCTGGGATAGAAATCCTATGGGTCAGGGCCTTGCATACTTAGCTTTGTGATCCGATCGATCAACGTCGGATCCATTGCAATATGACGGTTTAACGACAAGTATCTTCCATGGTAACAAGACAGTAGTAGCTTGACACATGCATTCACCTCTTGGTGTCTTTCGAAGTGAGGAATCTTCATAACGTTGAGCAGTGTAGACTACACGAGGTTCATAGTCCATGACTGAGGGACGATCTTTGAATTCTTTCCCTTTGTTCTGGTTAGGTACTTATGTGGGGCAAGCATGTTGTAGACCTTCCTATTTCCGAGGTTGAAGTCGCTAAACTTCAACGCTGCAATCTTTTCTTGGTCTACGTGAACTCCATGTATCCCCTTTAGGAGGTACGCAGTGACCAAGGCATACTTAAAGTCTCTAGTCAAACTGTCTCGATTTATTGCACTGCTCAGAAGTGGTAGATAGGCGGGTAATATACTCGAAATAAATTTAACATTCGTGAGAACATCCCTGTTCTTGGTTCGCTTCTCATGTGATGGTCGGGATGGTCTGGATTGAGCAGTTGACCGAGATGCTTGCACTGTCTTCGTGGATGAAGCCTGCACACCTACGGATAATCCTCTCTCCGACATGACTCTTTCAGTCATCATGTTGAGGAGTACTTCTATCATTGATTCTTCGACTGCGTTGAGCTCGTCAGACATACGCGCTTGGGATTAATTAGATCGGCGTCAAATTAACTTACACACTACACTAGAAAAAACAACAAGAGAGAAATGATCACTGTATACAATTCACTTAGTCTGCGGGCTCAAACTCTTGGTTAGAAAAAGTGTTCTCGGTGCATAGTGCGACGGGATAAATAGGTAACTCGGCAATGAGTCTCTTGCAACGGGTATGAAGCCTTCCTTAACTCTGTTTGGTCCATTATGGTGAGGTCCAATGGTCTAGTGTCGAGCCTTAAATTCCTTTATACTCGTTCGGGGTGGCAGTTGAACGGTTATAATGTCCCCAATAGCTATAATGCTTCACCATGGCGAAGTGCCATGTGTTGTTGTTCTTATATCCCGACGAAGCTCCAATTTTGCAAATTTTCCTCCTGCGAAGTTCCCTTTGGAAGCTTCTGTAACTTTTCAATCTTGGCCCTCTTCTTACTTAGCTTTCTATCCTTCTTTCCAGTGAGCTTTGTCTCAGTATGTCTTTTTCCATTCTGATTCTTATCTTCGTTTGACATAGTCACTTCGCATTGTTGAGATTATTTCCTAAGATTCAGGGGTAATACCTCTTCTTTATCTGGGATAGGTACTTTAGTCTTCTGTGTGTCTTCTAATGTTCTTGCATCTTCGACATCTGGGTCTCTAGTGTTAAATAGCTTCGATCTGTTATCCTGTTCTTCATTCAAGTGTGCGATCCTTCTGGTCATGAAATATTTTAACTCTTGTTTCTTTTGCTCCAAAAATTCTTCTTCTTCCTTTCCTCTGGCTTGATCTCTATCAATCCAAGGTTTTCCTAATAACATGGTAAACGAGGTGTTGTCTTCAATAAATTTAATAATCTCAAAATCTTCTTCTGTCAAATTTCCATTGGCATTCATATGTATCTGAGTGAGCCTTCCACATAGGTTTACCAGTTTTCCTCTGAATAATCCTATTCCTCCTAATGAAGGAATCATAGCAGGACTCCCTATAGCTTCCCAAGTTCTCTCTGTCATGATATTCACCTATTTTTCTTCATCCAGAACACAGTCAATGTCGAAGTCTCATATTCTTGCTTCGATGCATTCTTTTTCTTTGAAGATCTTTGATAAGTTGATATGTCGGTGGTCATTCAGGGTTTCATTCATTTGTAAAAATACATTCTCTGATTCTTTCTGGGATTCTTCCATTTCTGGATCTGCCTTAGGGTTTTCTTGGTTCAGATTCATTCCATAATTTTAGAAACAAAAATTTCCACTTATATTACTTTTATAGAGTACAAAACTTTCAGATCTAGAATTTTTCTACTATTCTTACCTTTATCAGAGCACAGAGCTTACATATCTTACCTCTTTTCTTCAGATCTGACCTCTTTTCTTAAGATCTGACCTTCCTCTTGGCACAAAGCTTTACAGGTCAAGTAGAATACTGTGCACTAGGGTAGCATATCTACGCGCAGAGTTTTCACAACTTCAAGATGAATCTTTGCACAAAGATTCTTCTTTATCGGTTCCCAACAATCACAGTTTCAGGTCTGACAATGGAACCATTTGTTGGCACAAGGGCAGACCCAGGGTTCAATGCTACAACAACGCACCAAAAAAACCCTAACTACCAACCCTTTCAACAACAACTGCGAAGAAGATGAAGAATCACCCGAGGTAGAGGCAAGGGTGGTTGCAAGACTCGGGTGTCTGCAACCTTAGCTGGGAAACAGATCTATGATTATGATACTTAATAAAACACTTAGCACCATCAGTTCCTCAATATGCAATCAATATCCACTTCGTCAATAAAACAGAGCTTCACAACATTCACATTGATCTAATGTATTTAAGCACTTAACATAGGTAAATAGATGAGATCTAGCAGATCAAGCACTAAGCATATTCATACAGATCAGATCTAACATTCTCACATATCATTAGCACTAAGCATAAGAAGATTTATCTAATCATCTCAAAGCACTTAGAAAATAACATATAAACGCATCATAACATCACACAGATTAGAGTAACACAATATTGACGTGGTTCACCCCCACCCCGGGGCTACGTCCACCAACTCTTCTTCTTTATTAGCTTCTTCAATAGGTTACATGCACAGAGCCTCATAACCTTTTTTCTTATAGGATAGAAGATCTGCACATCTCGCTAGATCCTTCTTCCTTGTGTTACAACACAAAGCCTTCCACCGTATGTTACAACCACTTGCACTTAGCTCTACAAGTCTCTCACAGTCTGCACAGAGTTTCTACAAAACCTACTTGCACTTATCTTATCAACCTTACATCACATAGACTATCTTCCTTATATTGCCTAGTCATATATTTATACATTACAAATTAGGCCTAAGCATGGGTAAACCCATGGGCTGACATTCCAATCCCGTTACATAATCCAAAAAACCCAAAAGTGGGGCCAAGATCCCTTGATCTCTGCTTCGTCTTGCGCTCCTCCTTCGACAGGCTGTCGAAGTCCAAAATAGTTCAACATGACCAAGAATCTCCCAAAACTTTGTCAAGGGCCAACAAGGAGCAATAATGCTAACACCACTTGGAGGAACTAATTTCAATGACACAAAGTCATTAATAAGACTTCAATAAAGCAGTAATTAAAGCAGTTACTCCAAGAAGGAAGGGTGTGGAAAATTTCTAGAAGGAGAAAACCCTAACTACTTCAAGAAGTTTTCCCTAACTAATTCAAGAAGTTTTGAGAGTAGTTTTTAAACAAGGAAAGAGAAAGCATCATCTTGGGAATTTTGCAGTCAGAAGTTTCTACAATGTTGAAGAGACTACAAGAAGAAAATCTCTATATTTCCAAGGTTCTATGAATTGTCCTGCTTAAAATTTCCTCCCTATGTTTTCTTCTTCTTTGTTTCTTTCCATCAAATCTCCCACACTTGTATTGAAAACATGAGGATTTGGGTCTGAGCAGTTTTTTCTCTAAAATATCCAGTCATATTGTAATATTTTTGGTCCAAGGAGGAAAACCCTCTCTTGTAAAAAGTAGACGTAGTTCATGTAATTTTCATTGAGACCTGTTCAAATTTGTTTCGGTTCTCATGTTTCAGACATTATTGAACTTGTCGTATTGGGTTATTGTTATAAGTTTCCCCTGCAAAGAACTATTTCGGGGCATTACATTAATGATTTCTAAAACTTGAGTTGAAAGCATGCGATTTCAAATGTATTTCCTATTTTGAGTTCTAAATGAAATACTCATTTAATTTTCTTTGAAGACTTGTCTATTTTTTCTTCATCTTCCAAAAGTCATAGCAGATTCCAGATTCATTTTATTTTACAAGAAAGGAAGAATGCAATTAGGGGAAATTTCACTATAAAATGCAACCTCGAACCCTAATACAGATTCCATGTCATATTCTAATAGCCAATTAAAACACTTTAAAATTCAGAAGAGGTGCATGTCGAAGGCCATTTTTTATTATATAATTTGGAGATAGGTGGAACTTTTTATTAATATAATTTGTCCACTCTAAGATTGATCGCTACCCAGGATGCCTGAAATCATCTTGGATATCAAGAGTGAAATTGATATGCTAATTAGTTTTCCAGTAGTTTTGGTAAATGAGAGATCGTGTATCCTAATGATATTTATTAATGCATTCACACTTTTTGTTATTAACAGTGATAATTTTAATTTTTTTGAAACACGGGTTTTCCTAGGTATTGTTTTTAAACATGGGTTTTCCTAGGTTTATTACTTAGTAAAATATCCACACGCTCCACAATTTTGATATATATATATATAATGATATCTATAAAAATATATTATATTTTTTTTTTTATTTTGGAGCATTTTCAATTTCGTTCATAGTAGATCGCTCTGCAATTCGTAGAGAAGGTTCTGTGGCCTTGCACATTTTCTGTTGAAAAGTCAACAAGAAATATGTGTCTAATTTATTTTTCCCTTAAATAAATTGGACAATAAATATTAATCTATTATCTCATAATTACCTGAAATAATTAACTGAAATGACAAATCAGTTAGCTATAGGAAATTCGAGTTCAAAGGTTGACTGGTGGGACATGGAAGTCGAATTAGTTGTAACTCAGTGACTTGAAGTTGTAACAGAGTTATAAGTGTAGTTATGTGAGTTTTGAAGTAGTTTAAATCAATTAAGTGAGTTAAGATCAGTTGTACTAGTTGTAACTGAACTTACACTAGTGAGAGTTTAGTGAATTAATTATTAATTAATTCACAATTAGTGATCTCACATGCAACTGAAGATTTACCACTGTTAACTACATGCATGTCAGATCCAGTGGAGACCCAGTTGAGATAACAAGTGAAAGTGACAGTTTGGCTATCAGTTGTGATTTGAGTGAAGTGCACTCATGCAATCACACACACAATGGATATGCCCATGAACAATGCGCAGCCTAGTCAAGAGGAATTGTAATCATTTGCAGGGTTTTCCATTGCAAGGATTGCGCAGAGGAGGCAGGCTGTCTGGTGGCAGAGAATTGACACATGTATTTGTTGATTTTTGTATGAAAGTGTGAGACGATTGTATTGTACTGAGAGCTCTTGGATTAGAGTTTTGTATGAGATTGTTTCATGATCCATGATATACATAATATATGATAGTGGGGTTTTTAGATTTATGCTTTTCCGGTAAAACATCTGTGTTATGTGCGAATGATCTTTCTTCCTGATATTGCAATTGGCGATCGTGTTTTAAGTTCCACAAAAATATTAGTAAAAGTGATTCTGTATTTAATAGTGGCATATAATTTTTAGATCAGGAGAATCCAGGCAATACACAATTTGTATTAAAATTTCTACATGGTATGAGAGTGCATAAGATTGCAAAAGCCGAGTTTGTGATTGGATAGAATTTGAATTTGCAGATAGACTTTCTTGGTGCTAAAGCTGATTCAAGATCAAAATGGATTTCAATGGCTTGAGGTTAGAGTATGCACTCGAGGGCAGATCAAACTACATTGCTTGGAAGGACAGGATGGAGGCAGTATTTGAATACAATGGCTTGAAGGAATTCATTGACAAAGATGTTCCTAAGCCAGATGCTGCATACGCTACAAATATTGATGCATAGCAAAAGCAAGTGGAAAAGGAGAGGAGGATATTTTTGGAGGGAGTACGAGACCATCATTGTCTCAAACCTCCATGGGAAATCCACACCATATGCAATGTGGAAGGCTTTTATAGATATATTCCAAAACAACAGTGACCATAGGAAATTGGCACTCAAATATAAACTCAGGAAGATCAATATGGAGAAGGGCGACTCCATTCCAAAATATCTCACAAAGTTTGCCCAATGTTGGGATGAGCTGGGGAGTGTGGGAATAATAGTCATTGATGATGATTTGGTGAGCTTGGCGCTGCTAGGACTTCCCAAGAGTTGGCACAGTTATCAAGACTATGTCAATGGAAGGGAAAAATTGCCAGTTTGGGAATGACTATGGTCGGATCTAGTGCAGGAGGAGTTCAGACTGAACACCAGAGATGGATCTTGATCAAAGCATGATGATGAAGAGGATTGTGCTTTGACTGCCAAGGAAAGGAGAGGGAAGAGGAAGAAATTCCATTCAAAATTTGAGTCTAAAGTCAAGAAGCTAGATTTGTCCAAAGTGAAGTGTTTTCATTGTCATGAACATGGGCATCTCGCTACTAACTGTCCGCAGAAGAAGAAGAACAAGAAGGTTGTTGGAGCTACAGATGGTGAGGACCTTGCATGGCTTCAAGTTCATTTGGATCGATGTGGTATTTGGATAGTGGTGCTTCCTTCCACATGACGAGAGATAAGGAGCTTTACAGTGACTTGGAGGAGAAAGATCTCAAAATTCATATTGAGAAGGACGACGATGGACGATGCAGTGCGACTGGCATTGGTACCATTACCTTTCAGAGGGAGTTAGGTAAACCATTTCAATTGAATAATGTTATGCATTTTCCAGGTCTAAAGAAAAACCTGGTCTCAGTCGTAATGTTGGAGGACAGAGGCTATGATGTTGTTTTCAGCGATGGAAAAGCTTTCCTACGACATAAAACAACAGGTCAAGTCAAGAAGATAGGGATTCAAGTTAAGAATATCTACAAGATGGAGGTATATGGCTGCGCTGCTATGATGGGAAAGTCAAAAAAAGTGGTGAGCTGGGATGAGGGAGAATTATGGAACAGGTGATTGGGCCATCTTCATCATGGAGCCTTGAAAATCATGCAAAAAATATCTACTGGACTTCTAATAGGAACACTTTCTCAGATAGATCAGTGCAAGGGTTGCACCATGGGGAAGTATGTAGAGTGCACCTTTCATGAAAAGGAGAACCGTGCTTCGGTGATCATGGAGAGAGTTCACATAGACATGTGTGGACCATTCTCGGTTGCTTCAACAAAAAAACATAAGTATTATGTTATTTTTGTTGATGGCATTTCTCATAAATGTTGGATCTTCTTAATGCAGAAGAAGGATCAAACATTCTCAAAGTTATGTGAGTTTAAAGCATTGGTGGAGAAAGAGTCGAGGAAGCAAGTGAAGGATCCGAGGAGCGATAATGGTGGAGAATACATCTCTAACGAATTCAAAGACTTCTACAGCAAAGAAGGAATTTGAAGAGAACTCATGGTGCCTCATAACCCACAACAAAATGGGGTCACAGAGAGGAAGAAAAGAATGATCATGGGTGTAGCACGAGCGATGTTGCATGATCAAGGCCTACCAATGCATTTGTGGGCGGAAGCATACAATACTACGATTTATGTGCAAAACCATTGTCCTCATAGAGTACTTGGCATGAGTACACCTGAAGAATCTTTTACTGGTAAGAAACCTGATGTTTCACACTTTAAGATTTGTGGCTCATATGTTTTAGTGCATGTGACCAAGAACACCAGGAAGAAGATGGAGTCGACTGCTGAAGTTGGGATATTTGTGGGGTACAAAGAAACACCCCATAATTATCATGTGTATTTTCCTAACAGTAAGATGACTGTTATGTGATGGGATATAAAATTCAATGAGGGGAAATCCATGCGGTTGTCCCTTGAGAGGGAGTTGGACTTGCATGCAAAGGAGGAACTGTTGGTTCCCAAAGATGAGTCTCAAGATGTGGATCAACCACATGAGGAGGTTCATGGAGTGGAGGAAGCCACTCAAGTAAAGCCATCCATCAGAAATGGCAGAAAGCGCACCATGAGAGCTGATAGATTGAGACTAGATGATGCACATAATGTAGGAGCCCCTACTTCACAGCGCAGACAAAGATAGTCTCTTGATCGATTTACTGAATACATGGCTCTCATGAGCAAATGTATTATGACTGAACCATCTTATTTTTAGGAAGTTGTGAAGGATCCCACTTGGGTTGATACCATGGTGGAGGAGTATGACTCTATTGTCAAAAACAGTGCATGGGAAATTGTCCCAAGACCGGTCGACAAATCAGTGGTAGGTTCGAGATGGATCTACAAGGTAAAACAAGATGCTGATGGGAGTGTGGAGAAACATAAGGCTAGGTTTGTGGCCTGGGGATTCTCATAGATCGAGGGGATAGATTATGATGAGACCTTTGCACCTATCGCAAGGTAATCTTCCATAAGATCCATCCTTGCACTCTCAGAGAAGATGGGCTTCCGCATTCATCAGATGGATGTAAAAACTGTGTTTCTCAATGGGATCATTGAGGAAGAAGTGTACATTGAGCATCCAGAAGGTTTTGAGACCTTTGACAGGGAGTCTCATGTGTGAAGACTCAAGAGAGCGTTGTATGGGCTGAAGCAAGCACCCCATGCTTTGTACACTCGGATAGACAACTATTTCACCAGACTAGGCTTCACCAAAAGTGAAGCGGATGAAAACCTATACCAAATTGTGGTGGAGGGTAAGATTTTAATTATTGTTCTTTATGTTGATGATTTAATACTAACTAGTGATGAGTAGCTGATACACTCATGCAAGGAGGACCTTGCAAAGGATTTCAAGATGAAGGATTTGGGCCTTCTTCATTATTTCCTTGGATTATAAATATGGCAGCAAGATGGTGAACATTTTGTGTCTCAAGGCAAGTATGCAAGGGAGATACTGGGTAAGTTTCACATGGAGGGCTGCAAACCCATGGATACTCCTCTTCCAAGAAACTGGAGGAAAGAGGATGCTACTTCTGGAGAGGTAATGGATGCTACTGTCTATCGACAATTATTGGGTTCTCTAATGTATCTAGTGAACATGAGACCAAACATTTGCTATGCAGTTAACCAACTGAGTCAAGCGATGGTTAAGCCTACCAAGCTCTTTTGGAAGGCAAGTAAGCATGTCATGAGATACCTGAGGGGCACATCTGAGTATGGCTTATGGTAAAAACAAACGAATGAGGTGAAGTTGCATGGCTTCACGGATGCAGATTGGGCGGGCAATCCACTGGACATAAATAACACATCAAGGGGGACCTTTAGTATCAGATCTACAGTTGTTTCTTGGATCTTTAGAGATCCATGTCACTCAGTTCAGTGGAAAAAAAATACATGGCAGTGAGTCAAGGTGCATGTGAGGCTATCTAGATGATAAATATCTTGGTTGGCTTGTTTGGTTCTCATTTAGATTCGACAGTGATTCATTTTGATAATTAGAGTTGCATTAAAATCTCAACTAATCCTGTTTTTCATGATAGATCTAAGCATATATATATATATATATATATATATATATATATATCCGGTATCATCATCTCAG
>JZKD02S2231435.1:0-24599 GCA_000966675.3 Picea glauca | reverse complement strand
CAAGAAATGTGTGTCTAATTTATTTTTCCCTTAAATAAATTGGACAATAAATATTAATATATTATCTCATAATTACTTGAAATAATTAACTGAAATGGAAAATCAGTTAGCTATAAGAAATTTGAGTTCAAAGGTTGACTGGTAGGACATGGAAGTTGAATTAGTTGTAACTAAGTGACTTGAAGTTGTAACAGAGTTATAAGTGTAGTTATGTGAGTTATGAAGTAGTTTAACTCAGTTAAGTGAGTTAAGCTTAGTTGTACTAGTTGTAGCTGAACTTATGTTATAGGATAATCCCCCTATTGACAAGTTGATTTCCTCTTGGATACTAGACCCCTATGACCAAGACAAAAAGGTGCTATTATGGACACTGAATTTCCTTTTCATGAAGCTAAACTATCAAATAAGGAAAAGGAAGAATAGTAAATACCTTTTTACCGACTTTTTTCCTCGCTCGATCTATACTGATATTGATCTCCAAGTTCTTCAAGAAGTCCTGTAATACAATGAGAACCAACAACGATACTTCCTACTCTACCATGATTAGCTTCATAATGGATCTATGAAAGAAACAAGTTCATGAAACATACACAAAATTTAAAGGAAACATGCCAAGCATAGATTTATATTAATGAGAACAAAGTAGTGATTACAACCATGGATGTAGGTGCAACAGCTTCACCAAGCTCCCTTTGTCCAGAACCTTGATTGAATAATCCACACACAGAATGTTGATGCTTCAAATGATATATCTCTTATGAGATCATGAGTTAGATGCTTCACAATGTCTCCATCTCATCAATACCACTTACGAGATCATAAGTTTTGTATCTCTATTTCTCCATCTCCCCTTTTTTAGCATGAGAGGGCCTCCTTATATAGGCTTGGAGAGGCCTAACCACTTGAGAGATGTTTGGGATAAGTTGAGGATTCCTCTCCTTCAGTTGTGGATCTTCCCTAAGATCATGCCTTGACCTTAGATTTGAATCCAACCAACTTCAAAGATTGAGGGGATTCTTCCCTGATTTACCTCAACAAACCAAAATTCACTCAGAAAGGGTAGCTCTCCCCCAAAAGGGTGTACAGAGAAATTCAATGCTCCCCCAAAGAAGGTCAAGGAGTGGTGACACTCCCTGACAGTGGGTAGGGGAGCGATGCCTTCCAAAAATCATTTTTAAGTGGTTTTCTTCGTGGAAAATGCTCTGTACTCTTCATCAAATGATTCCTCTTCCATAAACCAGTCTTTGAAGGTATCTTAAGTGTCCTTATGATGTCGTTAGAGACACGACATAGGCAAGATGACATTATTATGTTTGCAAAACTTGCGACACTTGCGACCAAAATGCAACACTTGCAACAATGACGATGACGACAATGGGTCATCATTGAAGTGAGTAATTTTGAGGTGTAACAGATTGCCCCCCAAAGTACAAAGTTAGAAGATGAGAACTGATGACTGAAGTACTTTGTAGACTTTTTCAAGGAAGGGTTAGGACTCAGAGAACCTGATAGAAGCTGCACATAATCATCAAACAAATATTATGACATGTTTCAAACCCAAGGCAGGGATACCTATGCTTGGGTGATAAAGACTTGCAAGGTATGACCGCCATAAAATATACTGCGGATCCATAACTGTATTAGAAAAACGGTATAGCCACCCAAGATACAATGTGGATCTATACTCCCATGACATGAACTGATCATAGCCATGAAAAATACACAGTGGATCTACGAGACGACAAAACATAGCCACAAACCAATACAAAGTGGATCTATGTGATAGTATATGTGTCGATATTCAAGAGAAACTTTGTCGCAACCTAGGAAAAGTACATATAAGAGTTATGAATCAACCTATGGTATTCTTACCGATCTCAATGTAGTACTAATCTAACCATGTGAATAGATGTCTTGATGTCAAACATGGTAGAAGCCACTTGATTACCAGTCAATGAGGTAAACCGTTAACAAGCGCGAAGGAAATCACCATTGATGTCAATGATTCCCAAGGTACTCTAGTACAGTCCAATGAATGTGAATGAATGAGATGAAGTCAAACATTCATAGAATCATCCGATCAAAGGCCAATGATGTAAACCCATTGTCGGACGTGAGGAGGGTTGCCATTGAGGCAAGCAGGTCCCAAGGTAATAATTAGTTTCTAAGTCTAGTTCTTGGATAATGTGCTGAAGTCAACAGGAACAAACTCGTCAAAGGAGGGCCTTGATGTATCCCCCATCAACGACAAGAAACAAACACAGAGATGTAAATTGGTGAATAAAATGAACATGGACTGACATGGGTATTGAAACAGGAATTTGTGATGGTTGACTCTTGAGGTAGATACTTCACTTGAACACTGAGGCATGACAACAGAAAATTGTCAGTGACCAAAACAAGATGATGCAATGGATACTGTGACTTTCGTCTTGTGACCCAAAGGACCAAAGAGACTCAAAGGATTGGTTCAATGCAGAGGTTCAGTGGATTGAAATGCGTGCAAAGATAAAATGTCGTGTTCAAGGGTGACTGTAAGGATTACTAGTAATGTTCTCAAAAACTGCTTGGCTTGCTTCCTTCAATTTTCCCCCCCATCTAGATAGACGAGTACCTCTTTTTGGTTTAATGAGATCGAGGAGGGTAACACGTGCTCGATATAACTCACCTTCGGTAAGTTCCTCTTCCTTTGTTTAACGAACTGGAAGAAGTAAGGGTTCAGTCCCATATGGGCCCTTCAATGTATGATTGTTTAATGAGTCCAGAGAAGGTAAACTCGGTTGTTTTTCATATTTAGAGAGTCGGAAAATGACTTAAAGAAGACTCCAGTGTTGTCATTTTTCATAATATTAGTCTCGCAAGGCTGAAAAAGAGATAAATTATCACTCGAAAGATGCCCTTTCAAACCTTTTAACGAGTGGGAAAGAAAGCAAGATCACTCGGCAATCTTTTCATGTTTAGAGAGTCTGAAAAGATCTTAAAAGAGACTCCAATGGGTTCCTTTTTTGTATAACCTTTACGAGTCTGAAAAAGTGATAAAAGTCTACTTAGTTACATTCTCATGTATTTTTGAGCGTGAGAAATAACTAAGACCATGCTCGATACTCTGCCCCCAACTTGAAAGATAGTTTCTTAACTCCAGAATGATCATCAAAGGTTGGAGACATGCCCCCCAAGCTTCAATTCATTCACCGACTTTGAGGTTGTCACCAATTTCTATACTAGATGGAGAAAAAGGACACAAGTGGATGAAATGAATGTTCAAAAATGAGACCTAACGAAAGACTCGACTTGACATCCACGAGATCTGGCGAAAGACTCGACCTGACAGGAGAGGTGACTGTTTCATTTTTTAACAAGCTTGACACAGGAAAGGAACTATGCTCAAGGCTCTGGGTTCAATCCCTAGATTTTTGTTTCATTTTTTAACGAGCTTGTTACAGAGAGGAAAAATTATGCTCGTAGCCTCTATTTCATTTTTTAACGATCTTTCCACAGAGAGGGAAACTATGCTCATGAACTCTTATTGATCATGGATTCCAAGAGGATAATGCTTTGGAAGGACACCATGTCAAGGGACAAAAATCCATCATGTCTTCCAAGAGATCTTCACTGGATGGAAGAAGAATGCTCTGGAAGGAACACATGTCGAGGGTCTCGTCAGGGGTAAGGAGATCAGGCTCCAATAACCCTACCGAAGAGATCACCATGTCAACTACCAGATCCAAATCATCATAAGTTGAAGTCATGGGAGACAACGACACATAATTGACCTGTGGCAGGGGTGATACCGACTGCATATAAGACCCGTTTAGGGAGGTCATTCAGTTGGTAATCAAGTCAGGACTAACGCATGAAATTTTATCAATAGTCACCATTATTCCATTATGTGGGAAAGATATCACACAAAAAAGAGTGGACAAAATAACTTTCATAGCATAGACATAATCTCACCCAAGGATTAAATCTAAATCCAAGGGGTCCTGGGCTACCATAACGTCAATAAAGATAGTTTTCCCTCCCAAAGTTACGGGAAACTGGGGAAGGAGACCTAAAGGGTGGCTGGTTCTTCTGTTAAAATCGAACAAATTATGGGTAATCGACACAAACTTAGGATAACCCAAAGCTTGCCAAGCAATAGAGGACAAAATACTAACAGATGAACCTTCATCTATTAGCGCATGAGGAACATCCCGACCACAAACCTGTACTAGAATCTTGAAAGGAATGTGAGAGGGAAGATGGGGTCCAGTTAGCACACCTTAATGAAAAAGGATGGCCTCATTACTTGGAGGGGTTTTCACAGGAGAAGGAGGAATGCCCCCTGGCACAGTATATCCTGTATCAATGAGAAAAACGTGGGCAACATCAGGTTTAATCTCTAGAGGGAGAGTAGGATCAACCTATGGTGGAACCAGATCGACCACTTTGGAACTCTTTAGAGGAGGCGTGGGATTGACCGATGAGGTAATCAGAGCAACCACTTTGGCACTCCTCAATGGAGGAGTGGGATCGACCGATGGTGGAACCAGATTGACCACTTTGGTTTCACTCTTTTGATGAAGAATGGGGTTGATCGATGACAGAACTGGATCAACTACTTGGGTTTGTGGTCCAGTCAAGTAGGAAACTAGATTGACCACCTGATCAATCAGACTGACCGAGGATGGAACCAGATTGACTAGTCCCTCAACTAACAATGGGTTGGCGGAAATCTTACGATAAACAATTGGAAGTTGAATATTTTCCAAAAGATAAGAAGCCTCGTCCATACGAGGACAAAGGTGATAATAATGATCACCTTCTCATAAAATAAAAGGAAATTTGACAGTTGTCTTCTTCTTACCAACCTTAACGTCACTAGTTGATGAGGTGTCACTAGCATGTCTAGCAGGGGCTGATGATGTGGAGGACCACATTTCTAGGACCTTGGGAATACCAGGGCAATATCTTAGAAAATGGTCACCCTTACAAAGACTACAAGGGAATTTGGGTTTTAGATTATTCGTTGTAGTCTTATCGACCTCATCAACACTCCTAGTACTATTAATAGTAGCTAGTTGCTTAGATCCAACATCTGATACAGTTGGAGGCTTGGTCTTTTTTGGGTTCTTCTTCTTCTTCTCTTTCCGTTTCTTCTTCTTCTTATCAACTTGGATACTCGCTTTAGATATTTCACTAGGTGAAGAAGGAGAAATGGAAGGAGAATTAATGGGTGAAGAAGGCGAAAAATGGACATGAGGTTGATGTGTGGGTGGTGTGCTTACATTTGAAGCACTTGTTGCATTCAAGGTTACTGGAGTGGAAAAAAACCATACTGGTAACCCAATTGTGAGACCTGGAAGGCTCAAAGTAGCAATGTAAGGAGGATCAATGTTTCCATAAGAAGGAAAAACAAAGGGTTCCTCTGGCAAAGGGGTTCCTTCATTGGTGATTCCAGGAATTGATGCCATAAAAATAAATATCCAACCTAGATTATTCGAGGGAGAACAAACAACACACGCTAAAAATCTAGTAAGCAAGCAAGCAAACAAAACCTTCTCACAATGAGCACACTAGTTGGTGATGAAATCCAACGTCGTGGGAACAAAGTAAGAAGGGGTTGAGATAGAGCGGGTGGAAAAGTTACGTTGACAACCTGCGTAATGGACTTACACCCTGGTTACCAACTACAACAGTGATGCCTGGGGAAACAATCAACAGTCCGATCCACATGCAAGGGAAGGGTATCTAGCCCAAAATCAACTTGAAAGGCTTCCACTGATCATTGTGGGTATACCTTCAAGTGACCCCCATAATACACAGAATCTCTACACCAAGACCAATAAAGCAAGGTGAGTAACTCTGCCAGTCTTAATTTGACCTCGTGATTGACCCTTGTGTGAGAAGGGATTCCTAGGACAAAATGTAGCAATTGGATTTGACCGCTCCCTAACACAAGATTCTATGTTTGTTTGCATCTTTGGAAAGTTATCTTTCACACCTATTCCAATGCCCTACAAGTAATCTAATGTAGTTTCACTACCAGAAAATGTAAAAATGTCTTATCAATTTTAGTTTAGCGCTTGATTTTTAAGGTTATTACTCAAAAGGAAAATGGCCTGGACAATAAGGTGTTTTTACTGACTCGAAAGTTATGCAAAGAGATGAATATGTAATCTTTTCATTTCGATGAAAGATATGCTACGAGAAGGAGAAAACATTCATCATTCCAGATGCACAATGTCCCAAAATGCCAAAAAACATGAAATCATGCTACTTCAAATGAAAGAATTCAAGGAAGACAATAAAATGCGAAGAAGAATCCAAGAAATGACAGGGGGAAAGAGAAACCACTAAAAAATGTCTCGACAAAAAATGCAGCTAGAAAAGGCAATTTCACATTTCTGAAAGAGGTTTCAAGCTCCAATCAAGACAAAAGAGAATGACAAGCATCAAAAACCATCAAAAACCAACCCACACAACTTCACAAACCAACCACAGACTCTGGGTAAAGATCTCTGCAAAAGACTGAGCAAAAGAAGGAAATTTCACTCAAAAAAGACACTAGAGCTCCCCTAGAAGGGTCCACAGAGTGTTGCAATGCCCCCTAAAACACTGTAGGGGAGTGCTGGTGCTCTGGTATGGCTTACAAGGGGGCGTTGGTGCTCCCAAAAACTTAGAAAAATAGCCAAAGATTTGCAAAAAATTACCCAGAATGCCTGAAAAAAAGGTGAATTTGCTATTGAAGGTAGGATAAGGTTAATGGATGATGAACAACTAGGAATTTCTTGGGAAAATGACCTCAAATATCAAATGGAACAGTGCATAGATCCTTGAATTCCTTACAACAAATTTTGTACAATCAGATGAAGGAGAAAGCAGTAAATCGACTCCAAATCTCAACGAAGAAGAGTGACTCAAAGGAAGGAAGAAAATGTCAAAAACTCCAAACAAAAGGTGATCAATTATTAGAAAGAAAAGTGTTGAAGGCCAAGACAAAGATTTATTGAGGTTGTGAGACTCTGAGCAAGTATCAAAAGCAAGAAATGAACCTCAGAGAATGAAACCCTAGAATATTTTTCACAGAAAAGGGGCAGCTCTCTGGTGTAGAGGGCACCAGAGCATTCCAACGCTCTATGTAAGACTAACAGGGAGCGTCAACACTCTGGTAGCAAAGGAAGAGGAGAACTAGGCTCTTAAAGTTCAGAAAAATGCCCAGAAAATAAAAAATTCAAGAAAACTCAGACAATCAGAGTGAATATGATGAAATAAAAAGCCAATCAACAGACCTAATAATTAGAGACACGGTATGGAGAAGGTAAAAGAATGAACAAAGGCCAAAACAATACCTAGGAAAGGAATCAAAAATCAAAGCTCCTCCCTAGTGGAGTCACCAATTTTTGTTAAAGGATAATCCCCCTGTGGACAAGTGGATTTCCTCTTGGATATTGGACCCCTATGACCAAGACAAAAAAGTGCTATTATGGACACTGAATTTCCTTTTCATGAAGCTAAACTATCAAAGAAGGAGAAGGAAGAATAGTAAATACCTTTTTACCAACGTTTGTCCTTGCTCAATCCAAGCTGATATTGAACTCCAAGTTCTTCAGGAAGTCCTGTAATACAATGAGCAACAACAATGATACTTCCTACTCTACCATGATTAGCTTCATAATGGATCTATGAAAGAAACAAATTCATGAAACATACACAAACTTTAAAGGAAACATGCCAAGCATAGATTTATATTAATGAGAACAAAGTAGTTCTTAAAGCCATGGATGTAGGTGCAGCAGCTTCAACAATCTCCCTTTGTCAAGACCCTTGCTCGAATAATATAGACACATAACATTGATGCTTCAAATGATATCTCCCTTATGATATCATAAGTTATATGCTTCACAGTGTCTCCATCTCGTCAATACCACTTACGAGATCATAAGTTTGGTATCTTTATTTCTCCATATCCCCTTTTTTACCATGAGAGGGCCTCCTTATATAAGCTTGGAGAGGCCTAACCACTTGAGATATCTTTGGGATAAGTTGAGGATTACTCTCCTTCATTTGTGGATCTTCCCTAAGATCATGCCTTGACCTCAGATTCGAATCCAACCAACTTCAAAGATTGAGGGTATTCTTCCCTGATTTACCTCAACAAACCAAAATTCGCTCAGAAAGGGTAGCACTCCCCCAAAAGGGTTCACAGAGAATTTCAACGCTCCCCCAAAGAATTTCAAGGAGTTTCGACGCTCCCTGACAATGGGTAGGGGAGCACTACCTTCCAAAAATCATTTTTAAGTGGTTTTCTTCACAACAAATTCCTTGTAATCTTCATCAAATGATTCCTCTTCCTTAAACCAGTCTTTGAAGGTCTCTTAAGTGTCCTTATGATGTCGTTAGAGACACGACATAGGCAATATGACAGTATGATGTTTGCGACACTTGTGACCAAAATGTGACACTTGCAACACTGATGATGACGACAATGGGTCATTATTGAAGTGAGTAATTTTAAGGTGTAACAGATTGCCCCCCAAAGTACAAAGTTAGAAGATGAGAACTGATGACTGAAGTACTTTGTAGACTTTTTCAAGCAAGGGTAAGGACTTAGAGAACTTGATAGAAGATGTGCACAACCATCAAACAAATATTATGACATTTTTCGAACCCAAGGAAGGCATACCTATGCTTGGGTGATAAAGACTTGCAAGGTATGGCCACCATAAAATACACTGTGGATCCATAATTGTATTAACAAAAAGTTATAGCCACCCAAGATACAATGTGGATCTATACTCCCATGACATGAACTGATCTTAGCCATGAAAAATACACAATGAATCTACAAGACGACAAAACATAGCCACAGACCAATACAAAGTGGATCTATGTGATAGTATATGTGTCGATATTCAAGAGAAAATCCGTCGCAACCTGGGAAAAGTACATATAAGAGTGATGAATCAAACTAGGGTCTTCTTATCGATCCCAATGTAGTATGAATCTAACCATGTGAATAGATGTCCTAATGTCGAACATGGCAGAAACCACTTGATTACCGGTCAATGAGGTAAACTGTTAACAAGCGCGAGGGAAATCACCATTGATGTCAATGATTCCCAAGTTACTCTAGTAAATTCCAATGAATGTGAATGGATGAGATGAAGTTGAACATTCGTGGAATCATCCGATCAGAGGCCAATGATGTAAACCCACTGTCAAACGCAAGGAGGCCTACCATTGAGGCAAGCAGGTCCCAAGGTACTAACTAGTTTCTAAGTCTAGTTCCTAAATAATGTGCTGAAGTCGACAGGAACAAACTCATTGAAGGAGGTCCTTGATGTATCCCCCATCAACGACATGAAATAGACATAGAGATGTAAATTGGTAGATCAAATGAACATAGACTGACGCGGGTATTGAAACGGGAATTTGTGATGGTTGACTCTTGAGGCAGATACTTCCCTTGAACACTGAGGCATGACTGCATAAACTTGTCAGGGACCAAAACATGATGATGCAATGGATACTGTGATTTTCGTCGGGTGACCCAAAGGAGAAAAGAGACTCAAAGGATTGGTTCAATGCAGAGGTTCAACAGATTGAAATGCATGCAAAGATAAAATGTCATTTTCAAGGGCGACTATAAGGATTACCAGTAATTTTCTCAAAAAATTCTTGGCTTGCTTCCTTGAATTTTTTCCCCCATCCAGATAGACGAGTACCTCTTTTTGGTTTAACGAGCTCAAGGAGGGTAACACATGATCGATATAACTCACCTTCGGTAAGTTCCTCTTCCTTTGTTTAATGAACTAGAAGAAGTAAGGGTTTGGTCCCGTATGGGACCTTCAATGTATGGTTTTTTAAGGAGTCCAGAGAAGGTAAACTCGGTTTTTTTTCATATTTAAAGAGTCTAAAAATGACTTAAAGAAGACTCCGGTTTTGTCCTTTTTCGTAATGTTAGTCTCACAAGCCAAAAAATAGATAAATTGTCACTCGAAATACGCCCTTTCAAACCTTTTAACGAGTGGGAAAGGAAGCAAGATCACTCGACAATATTTTCATGTTTAGAGATTTTGAAAATAGCTTAAAGGAGACTCCAAGGGGTTCCTTTTTTGTATAACCTTTACGAGTCCGAAAAAGTGATAAAAGTCTACTCGATTACATTCTCATGTATTTTCGAGCGTGAGAAAGAACTAAGACCATGCTCGATACTCTGCCCCCAGCTTGAAAGCTAGTGGCTTAACTCCAGAATGATGATCAAAGGCTGGAGAAATTTTTGTTATAGGATAATCCCCCTGCGGACAAGTGGATTTCCTCTTGGATACTGGACCCCTATGACCAAGAAAAAAAGTTCTATTATGGACACTGACTTTCCTTTTCATGAAGCTAAACTATCAAAGAAGGAGAAGGAAGAATAGTAAATACCTTTTTATCGACGTTTGTCCTCGCTCGATCCAGGCTAATCTTGATCTCCAAGTTCTTCAGGAGGTCTTGTAATACAATGAGAAACAACAATGATACTTCCTACTCTACCATGATTAGCTTCATAATGGATCTATGAAAGAAACAAGTTCATGAAACACACACAAACTTTAAAGGAAACAGACCAAGCATAGATTTATATTAATGAGAACAAAGTAGTGCTTATAGCCATGGATGTAGGTGCAACAGATTCACCAAGATCCCTTTGTCTAGATCGTTGCTTGAATAATCCACAAACAAAACATTGATGCTTCAAATGATATATCCCTTATGAGATTATAAGTTAGATGCTTCACAATGTCTCCATCTCGTCAATACCACTTATGAGATCATAAGTTTGGTATCCCTATTTCTCCATTTCCCCTTTTTTACCATGAGAGGGCCTTCTTATATAGGCTTGGAGAGGCCTAACCACTTGAGAGATCTTTGGGATAAGTTGATGATTCCTCTCCTTCAGTTGTGGATATTCCCTAAGATCATGCGTTGACCTTAGATTCGAATCCAACCAACTTCAAAGATTGAGGGGATTCTTCCCTGATTTACCTCAAAAAACCAAATTTCACTCAGAAAGGGCAACGCTCCCCCAAAAGGGTGCACCAAGCATTTCAACGCTCCCCCAAAGAAGGTCAAGGAGTGTCGGCGCTCCCTTACAGTGGGTAGGGGAGTGCTGCCTTCCAAAAATAATTTTTAAGTGGTTTTCTTCATGGCAAATGCTTTGTATTCTTTATCAAATGATTCCTCTTCCTTAAACCAGTATTTGAAGGTATCTTAAGTGTCCTTATGATGTCGTTAGATACACGACATAGGCAAGATGACAGTATGATATTTGCGACACTTGCGACCAAAATGTGACACTTGCAACATTGACGATGACGACAATGGGTCATCATTGAAGTGAGTAATTTTGAGGTGTAACAACTTACACTAGTGAGAGTTCAGTGAAATAATTATTAATTAATTCACAATTAGTGATCTCACATGCAATTGAAGATTTACCACTGTTAACTACATGCATGTCAGATCCAGTGGAGACCCAGTTGAGATAACAGGTGAAAGGGACAGTTTGGCTATCAGTTGTGATTTGAGTGAAGTGCATTCATGCAATCACACACACAGTGGATATTCCCATGAGAAATGCATAGCCTAGGAAAGAGGAATTCGAATCATTTGCAGGGTTTTCCATTGCAGGGATTGCGCAGAGGATGCAGGTTGTCTAGAGGCAGAGAATTGGCACATCTTTTTTCTGATTTTTGTATGACAGTGTGAGACGATTGTATTGTAATGAGAGCTCTTGGATTATATTCTTGTATGAGATTTTTTCATGATCCATGATATACATAATATATGATAGTGGAGTTTTAGCTTTATGCTTTCCTGGTAAAACATATGTGTTATGTGTGAATGATCTTTCTTCTTGATAGTGAAATTAGCGATCGTGTTTTAAATTCCACAAGAATATTAGTAGAAGCAATTATGTATTTAACAGTGGCATATAATTGTTAGATCAGGAGAATCCAGGCAATACATAATTTGTATTAAAATTTCTACATTTTCTATTTATTTGTTTTACAGTAGATTGCTCTGCACAACAATGCGTAGAAAAGGTTCCCCCAACCTTCTTCCTCCTTTCTTTAGAATGAAACAATCACCGATCAACACTCTTTTTCAAGTTTATATGCTATGGCCTTGATGTTCCTCAATCAATTGTATCAAGTGAAGTTTCTCCAAAGTTGGGATGAGTCTTGGTGAAGCCAGTTGGAACTAGAATCAATACATAGATATTTAGAGTGTTTTCACCTTAGAGGAGGTCATTTGGGAGGAAGGTGAAATTCCTATCTTTGTTTGTGCTTGTTTAGAGAACAAGACATCATTGAACCAAAAAGTATGAGTTCCTTCCAATCCGACGGAAATGAGAAAGGTAACAGAAAGGGGAAAGGTACGATTGATCTTATTTTCTTCATATTTAACATTATTTATAGTTGTCAAGCTTCTTCAATCCTTGCACAATAGATCCATGAGAGGGTAATTGTTTACCCAACCTCATGTATAACCCCAAACTTCCTTCTTATTTATATTTCTAGAGTCGTGTGTTATATATTTTTTGGAGGTATGGAATATTTATGTATTCGAGACTGATAGGAATATATTGATTTTAGTGTTGCTACAACGTAGTCCGATGGGATTTACTCAGTGACTTCTTTTAAAATTTTGAGCTATCATGGCTATTTTTGGCCTAGCAAATCTAATAAAACAGAGAATTTCTTTTAGTGCTTTCTTAGTTTCCCTATACAGTGCCTTTGACACATGAAGAATGTCATTTTTATTCTTATGTTGAATTGAAAATACGTTTTTTTCTTTTGAAAAAAAAAAGGATGGAGAGATACTATGTTACAATTCCATGTCTTGAGCCTTTATGATAAGGGTCACAACATTGAGCCTACTACTAAACACTGAGTGCAAGGAAATATCATATCGTTTTGCCAATTTTTTTATTATAATGGGGTTTGCAGTTTTAATAGAAAAAAAAATTTGCATGTTGAAAAACACATAAATCAATATTGTGGTGCATCCCTTATAAAGATTGTTGAAAGATGCTGGTATTAAATTTGTTGGTGCGTGTTAGATTCTGTTATTGGGGCACAAGTTGTGCAAACACCAAAGCCCTGCAATTTGGTGAATTTTCTAAGAATTCATATCTAATATGCAATCACTATGTCTAAAAAAGAGCATAAACATTTTGTCACAACTTTGATCATTCCATCATTGGTCTATGACAACTTCCAATGTGAAATACCAAAAATCACAGAGATTACAGAGGTGGTGGAACATGAGTGGAGCTTGTCCTAAAACCCCCTAGTGTCATTTTAATCCTTATATATTTCTTGTATAACCATATTGTTGAGGAGGTCAAACCAAGTTGGTCAAATACATTTTGGTTGTTATTCAACAATGTACATAATAAATACACAATTAGTTGTCACTTGAACACGAACAAAAATATGCTCTGTATTTTCATTACCAATGCTTAAAAGAAGAAATAGATTAAACATAAAGACATATAGGAATTCCATTTTAGTTTCTCTACAATGTTGTTGAATTGAATTTCTTGTTAACGTTTTCCTATTGATCCTTTGTATCTTTCTTGCAACGAAATGAGCACCATAGATCTTCAGGAAAGTTGGAAACTATTATAGTTGAGAATACAAAGGATGAAATGGATAAATGGATCAAATTATGGGTGTCCATTAGATCTTGGGTTACTTTGCATCCATCAAGGAATCGAATTTGGGAAAAGAAAAGAATACTAGATGATTTAAAAACCCATTGGAAAGTTATGGTAAGGGAGTTTAAGAGGAGACGACAAGTTGAAAAAGTGGAGAAGGTGCTCATAGCTCATGTATATGAGCATAGGGACATCCTCAAATATTCTGTTTGGAACCAAGAAAATTTTCCTCAAATTGGATTAAATCATAAGGTGATGCAAACCCCCTATGGATCTGCTCAACCTCCCGGTCTTAGGATCAAACTACACAGGAGTCGGAGTGGCTCTCAGGATCCCACCTACCTCTACACTTAACTTACCCATAGGTTTCACAATACACATGCACAAAATTTAAACTCGCGAGCGTTCCTTCTATCTAGGAAACCCGTGCATGCGACCATAGCTTATGATTGAGCGTCTGAAGAAAGGGCTATTTTCCTCTCCGGGACTCCGAGCTTCGAGAGTTTCTCCTTCACAATAAGCCCTCAATGCACTTTCCTCGAATAGCTGAACCGTCGAACTCAGGAAGAGTCCAAGGATCAACGGTCTATACTCCCTCTCTAGATCGATCCATATTTACTCTGGGCTTTGAATATTTGGGAGATTCTTCACCCTGCACAACAATGACCAAATTTCTCTAGAGTGTTGAATCACTGAATCACTCAGGGATCCAATGGCTCGCACTCACCCTCAAATCTATGGTAGGGATTTAATATGGGACTTTGGAGCTTTGGGGCTCCGGGTCTACCTTGCAACAACCAACTTAAAAACTGTTAGAGCAATGAAGTTTGAAGGACTAACACTTAATGACCTTGCTCCTTCTCCCTATCAAACGACTATGAGGGGTTTCGACTCTTCTCGAACAGATCTCATCTGTTCTACCTTACATAAATGGATTCTCCCCTTAGGGACTTACATTCACTATCCCTCCTTGAGCTTCATCACTTGGATGACTTGAACCTTGGCGCACACTTTGTGCTTCTCTCCTGAGCTTGGGACTTGGAAAAGTCACATGTGCACTCTTTGCGCTATCACTCTTGAGCTTTATCAACACTTGACAAAGTGTTGGCTCTGTACACTCCTTGTGCTTGGTCTCCCCTCTGAGATTTTACATTACTTTGAGTGTAGGAACACTCCTTGTGCTTGCTCCAAGCAAACTTACACTGTCTCTCTCCATCTTTTGAACCTCTAAATGGTTTAGCCTCCACACTCCTTCCATTGGCACTGTGCATTCCTTGCATTGTGATTATCAGAAGAGAAACAATTGAAATTTACAATAGTATTTTTAACTTATTCGACCAAACATTTAGACGCATAAACAAAACACAAAGATATCATACAACATTTGTTCAATACACATGGATGAACAAGTTCACAGTGTTATAAATTTGAAAGAAATTCTCCTCAATTCTATCTTTCTTCAAAAATAACTTACAAGTTTCAAAAACCTTCAACAACATCCTCTTCTGGGCATATAATACATTGATTTATACATGAAGGAGCTTCTCGAGCCTTCCCTCTAGATTTTTTTAGTGCTTTCATATCAAAATTAAAATCTTCCTACCACTAAGATGATTATAATAAATGAACAATTACAATTCAGATATGAGTCGGTGCTCAAAATCTGTACAATCCTACAAGAATTAAAGATAATTACACCATCTAGGGGCATATATAATGGCTCTAGCCTGAAGATCTCATGGTATATTTAATTACAATAGCCTCAAAATTAAATTGATGCGCTCTCCTTGGGATCCAAACCAGTTTAAAGTGAGCTGCACTAGATGTCGATTCATCTCCTACCGAGCTTCATTAATGATGACAACGATGCCCATGCATCATAATGACTCATCATTTTAGAATAAATGAATAATTTTTCTAATTCCGCATTCAATTATTAAAATATGAATGACCTCGTTTAAATGGATGCTTAATGTGGTTTATATCTTTTTTGTCTAGATTTGTGCATTTCTGAGTTTGAAGAATGGCAACCATTAGATAGTATTACCAATATTTTACGTGTTTTTCATTCATAAATAGGAGAGATACTCTATGAGGGATATAATTCCACATCATAGAGGAAAGAAGGAGTCTAGTTTTATAAGTACAATTACTTTATTCCAAGTGGTAAAAGAGTAGGATGAATTGAAGAATCTAAGTTACCCACACTTCATGAAGTTGGATTACCAAATTCTAATCCAACATTAATTGATTTCATACGTTCAAAATTAGTTATTGAAATTCAATATGGTATGTGGTAGAAGGGAGGTGCATGCGATCATTTTGGTATGAACTTACCATTTTTTGTTTTTGTTGAAGTGTTCAAGGAAGAGGACTCGATTCGAATGACTAACAAGACATATTCTTGCACAAACCCCTCTGACATGTTATTATGTAACTTATTTTACTCTGGATGGAATACAAGATTACATATTATGAATGGAGAGAACATAAAATGTGTGTTCAGTGTAGAGACACTTCATTTTAGGTAATGTTTTACAATTATGATTTTTCCTTTTCTTTGATTTTCATAAAGTTTTCCATCACTTTCTAACAATCTTTCAACCTATTTAACTTGTAGATATTCAATACTGAGACAAACTCTCTATGTCTCTTTTAAGTTTAAATGTTTTAGGAAGATAAGGGATAATATGGAATGGATTTGGATGCCAATAGAGAAAGGAAAAAATTATGGCACCCATTCTCCTCTGATATCCATTGATGTTCTGAAGGATGGTGCCCATTTCAAAAAACTATCCATGGAAGAAAATTGGACTTTGTTTGAAGTTAGAAGACACCTTGAATTCAAAGAGGAATCAAGCCCTGAGGATGACTTTGAATTTATTCACAATGGAAGAAGGGTGAGAATTTTATAGGTTTTGTATGTTTCTTCATTTTATAGACACATTTTCTTAATTATTAATGATTTCCTTCAGCCAAGTTGGTAAAAGATGAGAGAAGAGCATCATGTGAAAAAATTGTGTTCATCCCAATACATTAAAAATTCAAGGAACATGACATAAGGTGAATATTCTCCAACTATATATTAGGAAAGGATCTTCTGATCTTAGTTGTGATCTCTACATTTTAGAACTAATTTTGAAATTTCCTATGTATTTATTTTGGAAAGAGAAGGTATGATTTTTTTCACTAAGTTTTTTCACATAATTATTATTACTTGTTGTTTATTACTACATTTCTAGGACAATTCTTATGAGACTCAAGTGTTCAATTTTTTTTTAACTCAATCATTTTTCATGACATCTATAGGAAAAGAAATGGAGAAGTGGATGGACTTTCAAAGGCTGGTATACAGCTGGAGAATGGAGAATGGCATACTCAAGAGTTCAAGCATAACCAACACTCTGAATATTTTCATCCCACTTTTTTTTTAGTTTATTATTGATGGAAGAGCATATAGTGTTGTTGATGTATCAGATACTTATGAGGGTTACTGCTTTATTTTAATTATTTGGAGAGAAAATTGTTAAAACCATTTTGAAACCTATGTTTAGAACTCTAAGTGTTCTTTAGAGACAAGTTTGTTTATCCCTTGTGGAAACCAACATTTGTAATATCATATACTATAAAGAAAATTCCAAAAGTGAAGTTGTTATTTCCCTCTCTTTTTTGAACATGATAGAATTTTTTAATTGCATATGAAATGTAAATTTATCTTAATACGAATAAAATTATGGTTTTTCCCAAGGAAACAAAACATGTATTATGCACCAAGTTATCTATTTGTTTCCATAAATTATGAACATATCACATCCTTTATGCATGAAAATCCAATATACATAGTCTATACATATCTCAATTTATAGTCCAAGACAATGTTTGCAACTTCACTACATAGTTTTCACCCTATAGGAACTCTCAAAGAAAACACATGCTTCCACAAAATTCTCGAGCTATAAAAATGTAATATACTAAAATATTTCAAAAAGTTCTCTACCTATAGCTATGCGTTGATCGACAAGATCCTATATATTTCTGAAGTTATAATTGTTCTACAAAATTCTTCATTTGCATCAAATTAGGGTTTTCTACAAACTAAGGGTTCACTATGAATAGAGGTTTCACTACATAATCTATAAACTGAAATCAAACTCTCTATAATTCATGTCAAAGATTAAAGGAAAGGAAATAATCTCAAAAATATCAAGCAATTATCCGTCTCTTCCATGATTTTAACACATCACATCTCAAATATGATAGAAATCATGTATCATTACAGTCATTTAGACTTTTTAAGTCATTATATTTGTTTAATTCATATATGATATGTAGTGATCACACCCAATACACATCATCCATCATAACTATTAGTTCACCCATTCAACACATAGTCCCTTTTCAACAAGATTTTTGAACATAGAGTTGATGGGGGAGTGTAATGTCATAACATGAAATTAAAAGTCAAACAATCAAAGGAAATGAATCTTCCAAATCAAAAGAGATGATCAAAGTGAACGAGAATATCAACACAACAAAATGTAATCATCATATGGTTGGGTTGTTCTAAAACTTTTTCTTCAATATGTAATTTTAATTCCTATTTGAATTTATACAAACCTATACACTTCCATATCAGCTTGAGCTCCCAATGTTAGGAAATAGAGAGTGACTATGCTCAAAACCATCAAAGGAGGAGTAAACTCATTTCCCTTAGGAAACATAGTATGACTACCATGATAATGAATAGTAGAATTAATCTCAATGTTCCAAGGAGAAACATAGCATGTACAAGGAAGGTGAATTTGTTTTTTGTAGAACCATAGTTCATAGAGGAATGGAGAGTCCAACAACTCAATCAAAGAGGCTTCTTCATTATCTCTTCTTGTAAATTTTGTGGAACAAACTCTTAGAAAAACAGAGGGAAACATAACCAACAAAATATTAATGGCCTTAAGGCACCACATCTAGCGTATCAGATAGTTTGTATTTTTAGGGATAAATATTAGAGGAGTTCAAAAGAGATTACAATATTTGAGCTATGTTATTCAAAACTTGAATAAATCTTAACACAAATAGAGGAAAGGTGTACTAAGTAAGTGAGAGTTCAACAACCAACACAAAGCTTATCTAAAATACTATGAAACTCAATATCATTAGTAAGTTTACCCATAATGCAATGATATGATAAATAAGACCTTAAGGCTCAATAACAATAAACAAAAATACTAGGGCTCATTGTGATTATTTTTAGATCATGAAAATCCTATCATCATTACACAAATTATGACATAAATATTGATTATAGTGGAAGTTGTACCAAATTTGCAAAATCTCAAGATTTTATTAGTAATATTAACTTCTTAAGGAAAAATGTTTTGAAACAAAATTGAAAATCACATTAACTTTGAGTAATTATAGACTGCTACAGATGTAATGAGTGAATCTTAAAATATTTCCAAAATACAACTCATGATTCTCTTTTTGATTTTCTAGGTTCTTCTTTGTGATCTTCACTCTTCAACGATGACACACTATCTCTCTCTTTAAAATTGACGATCCCTTGGTCCTCCTTTTCCTTCATCTTTGTACTCTCTCTTCTTCATAATATCTTCCCATGACTTTTTGTAAGGAAATGAATATATTCAAATGCCCAATGTACTTGTTCTCATATTTTTTGGCTTTCTTGAGCTGATGACAAGACACCCTGAGAAGGAGGGGTCTCTTTGTTTGATAAGTTGACAATATACTTCTATTCTTTTCTTGTTGGATAGGTAAAATTCACCATTTTCCTTGCTTCCATATCTAACAATGTATATTGATCATATGATGGGGAAGGGAGTCTTTGGAGTACCATTTCGAGTTCTAATAACAATTCAAAATATTATGATATCTTACCAACTATAACCTACCTTTTTAGTGGTCCTTCCATATCTTGAAATTTTTGTACATCATTTCTTCTATGAAGCATTAATGCATTATAAGCCTCTTCAAAAAAATAAAAATTCCATTTTTATCCCAACATTATGGTATTCCCTTTTGAATTACAAATCTGAATTTATTTCTAAATAATTGACCACCCTTAAAAATTTCATTGCACAAAGTTTGTGCATTCTAGACCAATTGCTTCTTTGTAAGTACTATGGTGGCGTCCATTATCAATGTTGTTCTTTAATTAACCCCTCATGTCTTCAACTCATTCCAAAATATTGTGTTTAAGAATTTAATAAGTTTATCAAAAACTAGATGCTTATCACCCAATTCAGTCCAAATTTTATCTATTCTCTATTGAACTTGGCAAGCGAAATATTCTTTATCTTGTAGCACAGTAAAATGCTTCCATCCATAGGATACTATTGCAATCATTTGGTCCCATAATATGTGTTTATCTCTAATTAAATATCTCTTACCAATCAATTTACTGTTAGCTTGGTCCAGATCCTTCTATAGCTTTGTCTTGGTCTTCTGAGCTTCACTAATGAGCAACTCTCTTTCTTTAATCTAGTCATGTAGAATATCAACTTGTTCTTCTTGTGTTGAAACAGTCCTCTTGAGTTGTTCTACTTCTACCTCCTTAAAATTTAATTGTGATAGAGTTTTAGACTGTTGAAATATTGGTTTTCATTGATGTCAACCCTTGAAGAAGTATGGTATCCCCAAAGGCATGGTTATGGGACCCAAAGTTGGTTGAGGAATATGGTCACAAAGGATGGTGTAAATGCAGGTAACCCACCCATGAATGGATATTCCTCATCGTTTCATTTCCGGTGATAGGTGGTACACCACACAGTTCCTCACAATTGAGGAGTTATGGCCTTGTGAAGTTAGAAGCCCCGAAGAATGGTCAAGAAGCCCCTAGTTGGTTACAAGTCTTTATTAAAGGGGAAATTTGGTTGCAGCAAGAAATTCTAGAAGCCCCTAAGTTTAAGGAGAGAGGATACGTAGAAAAAGTATAAATACACCTCAAGGATTCATTCACAAGTACATTCACTAACTCATTGTATTGAACATATTCTAGTGAACTAGTGATATATTTGTCAAGTTAGAGACGAATAAATCTAAGGTAGCGACAAGAAAGGAGTGTGGGAGTTTTAGGGTTGTAGAGGAGAGAGAATTTTGCTAAGGAAACCCTAGTTTGGTAGGCCCCTGTGGGTCATACCACTAGTGTCCTACGAGGCACCCCCACAGGTTGCTTAGGGATTGTAAAGTGAGGCCCCATGTGACAAGATGTCTTATTCCCATGAGGACACAACAATTTTGGGGGTTATGTTGATACCAAGTCCTAGAAGTCAGAAGTGAGCTTACAGGTCATATCTATTGTGCATCAGGTCAGCTACAAAGGTATTTCCATGCGTATGTACTTGTTGTGATGGCTATACATGGTTATGGTATGATACATGCTTGAGGTATGTTTGGTCTGGCACATGATTGAGGTACAACTTGGATACATGGTTGATAGAGTTATATTATTGTATCTGGTTATGGTATGATTATTATGGTTCAACTTTGAGATGTGGATGTATGGTTGAGGTTTATACTTGTTGTATGGTGGTATATGGATGAGGCATATGTTTGGGTTATGTTGTATTTCTTATACACACTTGCAAACGTGGACTAAGTCTCAGTCCACTTAGTGTGTCCTTGGAGACACAATGTCTAAGTCCAAGCCCACTGGTTCTTTGAGGGAATTCATTGATGATATGGTACAAATCTATACATGATTGATATGGTATATGGTACTAGTTTTGGTACATGTCATATGATGTTAGCATATCTTATGATACATGATTGATGCATGTTATACTCCATTTGTTGGTACACGGTTGATGCATGGTATGGTATAAGTTTTTGGTATAGTAGGTTGATGATACAATGACAACTATAGGTTGACGGTACAGTGACAGTGATAGGTCAGATACAGTGACAAGTTGACAGGTTACTTGTTAATGTGATAGAGGCAGTGATAGTGACAGTGACAGTGGCAGTGATAGATATAGTGATAGTGACAGAGGCAATGACAATGCTAGTGGCAGTGATTGTGGTAGTGACAATTTGGTCTACATTTATATTTCACGGTGGCAGGATGGGGCAAGGAAAGGGGGTTGTAGTCTCCTTCCAGTTGGTGCAAGAGAACACAGGGATTTGGCACTTCCTTCAAGTTGGAGCCTGAGAATTAGGGGGTTGTAGCCTCCTTCTGGTTGGAGCTAGAGAATTTAGGGAGTTGTAGATTCCTTCAGGTTGGAGTATGTATATAAGGGGTCTTATCCTCCTTCTAGTTGTAGGTGGAGAATTGGGAAGTTGGTGCTTCCAATGAATGTAATCTTTGATATATAAGAAAGCATTTTGTGGTTTTCTCCCATTTGGGTTTTCATGTAAATTTTGGTGTACTATGTATTTGATGTGATGTGTGTGTTTATGTTCTCATGATACATTGATGATATATAGTTTATTGATACATTGATAATATATTGTTGATTAAGTTGAAGTTTATATATTGTGGTTAAAAGTGATAAAAGTACTAATATTGATTCACCCCCCTCTTAGTATTCCAACAATTGGTATCAGAGTAGGTCCTTCAAGAGATAGTCTAACCACTAGAAGGAGATCATGGAATACACTAATATTGGAGTACCACAGTTTGACGACCAAAACTATGCCATATGGAGAAGAAGGATCAAAATCTATGTGCAGGAACATGGATTTGATGTTTGGAGATCATTAGTTGATGGATACAATGCACCAACCACTCGACCAACATACAAGGATGAAAAGAAACTTGAAGAGTGTTAACACTCTATAAATTCCCAGAGGTTGTCAGAGTAGAAGAAATTTACAAGAGGTAACTTTATCCAACCACTTCGAAACTAGAATCTATCCCTACCAGTTTCAGAGAGGGATCTCTCTGTATGATTTAGCTATGTTTTAACTTTAAGATATTAGGCTAGTTAAATAAAATAAGATTGAATAGTTTGTTGTTGTTTTTGTTAAGTTGGCTGAAAAGGGTTTTATGCCTCCATTAGGCTATGGGGTCTGTATTATAAAGATAGAGATCTAAACAGAAACTAAAAGATTCTTTTCATAGGGAAAGATAATGCGTTCATTGGATTCTTTAGCAGTAAAATGATGAATAGTAGAAAAGATGAGAATATCAATTAAAGTAAAGAAGCATTTAAGAATTTCTTCATTGTAATATAAAAAAGATAAACATTAAGCTCTTTCAAAGCCGGAAACAGGGTATACAAAGATAAATCCTGCAACATGCGCTACTTTAAAAGATTAGATTAGAAAACAATATGACAACTAAGAGAGAAAAACATTTAACATAGAAAAGAAAACATCACCAATGAATAACACATGAGAATCTTGTGAAACGTCTCTTTGTATTACTGGAAGATCTCTTGATAAAAATTACATTCTTTCTGGCTTACAGGGCGTAAAGATCAACCCTCGGTACTTCAAAGTTTGAAGTATTTATAATAAAAAATTACATACGATCCTGTCATTAAAGATCAGGACGTGGCATTTCTAAATTTAGCTAACTAACTCAACAAAATACAAAAATTCAGGAACTGTTTGATGATGTGTTGAAACTTCATGCTGATTTCTGGGGTAAACCATTGGTGAGGCCTCTGCACGACCTCGTCTGACTAGATAGTTGACTAGGCTTGGACACCTCGGCTCTTGCTCGATCAAATTGCACAACTCTTCCCATCGAAGGTGACTGGGAACGCTGACTTTGAGTAGTCTTCTGTACACTTCATCCATCTTTGTATACTTGTCAAAGGTTGGCTTGATGATGAAAATGTACCGGATCTCATGCTATATGCTGATGTCTGACTGTAAAGCTTCTAAGAATTCCTTGCCTGTGATACTGCCCTATATTCCTAAGAATTTAGAACTATCTTTAGCCACAATGGATAGTTTCTTTTTATAATCACACAATGTCATTAACTTGTCATTTATGACCCTTAAGCCAGGGAGGCCTTTGTTCTGTAGAGCTTCAATTTTGAAAAATCTTTACACTCGTATATCCATAGTCTGGAACTTTTCCTCCAGCTGTAGCATCAGTCCTCTTTTGGCCAGGACCCTTTTGACTTCGAGGATAGTTTCTGTCCTATCTTCAATTTTCAAATCCTCTAACTCTTCTCTGGTTTTAGAATTCAGGAATTTAATGATCTCGGTGGCTTCTGTGGGCATCTCTCCTAGTTCTTCTCTTATTTTCTCAATAGCCTCCTTGCTTCTTTGCACTAGTTCGTTTTGCTTGAACATTATTTGTACCATAGGCCAAATTTCATTTACGGACTTGGTGATATCCATCCAGACACTTTCCTTGACCTCAACAAGTGTTTTGCCTGCCACTGTTTGCTTCTGAAGCTGTTGCAATTCCTGTTTGAGCTTGTCTGATGTTTGTTTCTCCTTGGAGTAGCTAGTTTGGTAAGAAGACTTGAGTTCCTAAAGGTTCTCAACCTCCTTTTTAATTCTGCTAATCTCTGTCTCTTGCAAATTCATCTCTTCCATGGATTTTGCCAGTTCTATTGTCTTCTCCAGCGTTGTCAGTGGACTTGCTGAGGGAATCTCTACTGCAGATGCTGTGCTTACTCCCACTACTACATATGGGTGGATTATTCCACGAAAATTTTCCACGCTTCCACTAGTTTCATATTTTTTTTAAACATGGCATGATTTTTGTCGCTATTGCCACAAACGTTCGTTGCAATATCGACGAAAATCTTAATTTAACCTAGTCGGTATTTTCGTCACTATAGAGACAAAATTTCATGGCAATAAGAACGAAATTTTTTGTCTATCTCATTGGTCGGTGTTAACGGCTAGTTGACTATTTTATCTATATATACGTGACTTTAAGAGACTTTGCGACACAATTGCTATAGTTGCGACATTGTTCTTGGCT
>JZKD02S2231434.1:441653-455255 GCA_000966675.3 Picea glauca | reverse complement strand
GACAATATAAAGAAATAACCAATTAACTTTTCAACTTCAGAGTCAAAAGACAACAATAGGGTTTATAATCAAAACAAATTAAATGGTAGGATAATGCGAAAAAATTCTTTGTAATTCCACTACTTATGCATGAAGGATGGAGTGATGGGTATTAAACTGTAGAATAATATTTGAAGGATGTGGGTTTGAAACCCATAAAGGAGGAGTGAAAATAAGCATGGAAGTAAAACAAGCTTCAAAACTTTTTTCCATTTTTCCTTCAGACAACAAATATAGACAAATGGAAAAGGAGGTTGAAAGTTTCAAGGGAATTTATTTTAAAAATATAAACAATATTATATAAAACAAAGACTTGAGTTATGTACACAGAGTTCATATGGTTTGAGTTGGGAATACTGAGTTTCGAAATGAGGGTTTGTGCAAGAAATTTTTTTAATCAAGAAAAATCCATGAAACAAAGACTAATTATTTAGAAGTATCCCAAATCAATTTAATAAGAAAAATAAAATACAACATGCTCAGATAAGAATTCCAACATAAAATTTTCAAAAATTATTACTGCAAAAAGAACATGCATTCGATGGATAACAAGCTAGTGTAGCATACCTTTTCCAATGCTTTCAATTCTTTTGCTAATTAGTGCTATAATTACCAGAAATGATAAGCTAAGCTCCTTTATCAGGCTATGTTACAAATGAAATGTTAAAACAAATAACGATGGTGGTATACCTAAAATTGGAGCATAAATTCGTCCACCCTAACACATTGAATGCATGGCAACATCACATCATCCAAAATCACTACCCACAACAATCCTATGATACACATCAGATTCCACTTTCAATCATCAACAAATCACAAGCCTAAACTATTGCAAAGTATGAAAGAAATAACACACCATATAACCACCTCAACAACCACATTAACTATCAACTTGAATGACGACCCAAAACTTCACATCGGATGTTGTCATTTCAACCTCTATTAAACCCACATTCAAAACAAATCGACGATGTAATGAATACACATATTAGAATTCGACTATCAAAAACAAATTTTAAACAATATCCAACACTATATAGTATCGGCATTGAGTTCATATATTATGCCATATGTAATCTGCATCGTGACTTCAAACCTTTTAATTGCAACATATTAGCTTTTCTCATATAGACATGACNGACAATATAAAGAAATAACCAATTAACTTTTCAACTTCAGAGTCAAAAGACAACAATAGGGTTTATAATCAAAACAAATTAAATGGTAGGATAATGCGAAAAAATTCTTTGTAATTCCACTACTTATGCATGAAGGATGGAGTGATGGGTATTAAACTGTAGAATAATATTTGAAGGATGTGGGTTTGAAACCCATAAAGGAGGAGTGAAAATAAGCATGGAAGTAAAACAAGCTTCAAAACTTTTTTCCATTTTTCCTTCAGACAACAAATATAGACAAATGGAAAAGGAGGTTGAAAGTTTCAAGGGAATTTATTTTAAAAATATAAACAATATTATATAAAACAAAGACTTGAGTTATGTACACAGAGTTCATATGGTTTGAGTTGGGAATACTGAGTTTCGAAATGAGGGTTTGTGCAAGAAATTTTTTTAATCAAGAAAAATCCATGAAACAAAGACTAATTATTTAGAAGTATCCCAAATCAATTTAATAAGAAAAATAAAATACAACATGCTCAGACAATAATTCCAACATAAATTTTTCAAAAATTATTACTGCAAAAAGAACATGCATTCGATGGATAACAAACTAGTGTAGCATACCTTTTCCAATGCTTTCAATTCTTTTGCCAATCAGTGCTACAATTACCAGAAATGATAATCTAAGCTTTTTTATTAGGCTATGTTACAAATGAAATGCTAAAACAAATAACGATGGTGGTATACCTAAAATTGGAGCATAAATTCGTCCACCCTAACACATTGAATGCATGGCAGCATCACATCATCCAAAATCACTACCCACAACAATCCTATGATACACATCAGATTCCACTTTCAATCATCAACGAATCACATGCCTAAACTATTGCAAAGTATGAAAGAAATAACACACCATATAACCACCTCAACAACCACATTAACTGTCAACTTGAATGACGGCCCAAAACTTCACATCGGATGTTTTCATTTCAACCTCTATTAAACCCACATTCAAAACAAATCGACGATGTAATGAATACACATATTCGACTTCGGCTATCAAAAACAAATTTTAAACAATATCCAACACTATATAGTATCGACATTGAGTTCATATATTATTCCATATGTAATATGCATCGTGACTTCAAACCTTTTAATTGCAACATGCTAGCTTTTCCCATATAGACATGAAACCATTCATATGTGTGTGTGTGTGTGTGTGTGTAATGTGAAGTGCGATGAAATTTGAAGTTTGCACCAAATTTTTATATGATAAACCATATCATCCTATGCTATATGCATAAAAATGAATTTGCAAGACTTTTGAACCATATCGTGTAGTTAATCACCTAACTATTGAGATATGTACTTTTCGATGTCTTATATGCTTTTGATAAGAGGTGTAACCAACCTTTTATGACTCATGATCCTCATAACATAAGTTTCAAGAAAATAATCATAATAGGATCATATGAGTATAATGTATGTAGCATAGAGGATTTTTGAAGCTTTATAGAAACAACTTTTTTCTTTATTTGTAACCAAATCATAAGTGGAACTCATAATCAAACTGAAAGAAGAAAACATTATCACTGCGTAACATGGATGAAGCCATTTCAGTAGATTAGTAATGTTAAATCCTGGGGAATATTTGAAAATAAACATACCTTCTTTCTCCCTAGGGGGTCCCACCTAATTCATACCTTGTTTCTTGTTTCTCCCTAGGGGGTCCCACCTAATTCATACCTTGTTTCTCCCTAGGGGTTTCCGCCTAATAGTTATATATTTTATATCATAGATAGTAAAAAATTTAATTGTTCATTGCAACTATTTACAGCCTATGATATTGTTGATGATTTTATGAGTCAACAATTAACACAACTATTCCAAAGTTATATTTTTCTAAGAGTTACAATGTTTTTCACTTGCTTAATAATTACTATCTTCCTTGCCTATGATCACTCATTTATTTTTGGATTATTCAATACACCCTTAGACGACTTACAATGTGTAAATTTTGCACCATTGTGCAAAGAATAAAAAGAAAAAAAATTATTGGCTAGTGTGATGAGCATCATTACCATGCCCCAACTTGTTTTCATGACACTAGAAATATATATAAAATTATACCTCTTTGTCATTGCATAATAGAGGAAAAGTTATATATTTTGAGGTAATGATCAAAATTGATTTGTGGGTCTCCTGTGCCATTGCATATTTCCTCAAGTTTCAAAACTCTCATGCTTTGTAACTAGAGTCTTGTCGGTGTGCATTCTCTCTAAGGTTATATACTTTTGCATGATAAAGACATCACAATATTTGTCAAAAAGTAAACTTGTAAACCTATGTGACCAATATGAAAAATTAGAAATGATTGAAGATATTATAGGTCGTGATCTTATTAGTCTTCGCCTCCGGCCAAGGCGGGGAATATAGCTTTCGCCTTGTGGTCAAGGCACGTTGACCAGGTATTAGTGGGTACGTTTTGTTACATTAAATGGTGCGTTTTGCATTGTTTTTCAAAGTTTTTACTATGTTTTTGTAATAATTTTATTAATTTGAATATTTTTGAAATTCAAAAACCTTTTCAGAATTTTCTAATATTCATTATGTTTTTTTAATAATTTTATTAATTTGAATATTTTTGAAATTCAAAAACCTTTTCAGAATTTTCTAATATTCATTATCATTTTTTTCATTGGCCATTGAAACTTTGGATGGGACTAAAATCCTTGGTATGTTTCAATTATTTTACCTATTTATGAGTCTTGTAAAATGAATTTTTAAAATTACAAATTATAATTGACAAGAATCTGACCCCTTCTAACATTTATGTCAGGCTTTGAAGCACCCAAAGTCAGAACTCTGACCCCTT
Source organism: Picea glauca (assembly GCA_000966675.3). Classification (NCBI taxonomy): domain Eukaryota; kingdom Viridiplantae; phylum Streptophyta; class Pinopsida; order Pinales; family Pinaceae; genus Picea; species Picea glauca. The sequence goes on along the minus strand of JZKD02S2231434.1, from coordinate 451,211 downwards.
ATGACATTTTTGACACCCCTTTTAACATTTTTGACAGGATTTGAAGCTTCCAATCGAAGGTATCCAAACAACTTTGCATTTGAATGAATCCCCACAACGCTCCACCTTGGATATGCTCCAGCTCCATCTGTGTGCATGCAATACTCCACTTGGATGCTCCACCTGTGTGCGTGCAATGCTCCACTTGGATGCTTGAAGCCATTTAACCTCCCATGTATTCTTATTTTCAGGGTTCAACCTCCCCTTCATTCTAACTTTTAGGGTTCATTCTATTGAAAACATGATGGGAGAGAGCGCTTAAAGACAGATCGATGGAATTGATGGAAAGGAAAGATTGATGGCATAATGGAAATGGCACGACAAATGGTGTTTCATGGCGAGGGCATTCAAGGGATTGCAAGGCATCAAAGGGAGGCTTAGAGGGCTCAACGGATTACAAGGCATCAAAGGGAGGCTTAGAGGGCTCAACGGATTACAAGGCATCAAAGGGAGGCTTAGAAGGCTCACTAGACGGTTCAAGCTGCTATAGGCGGTTGGATGGTGAGGGTGTTAATAGAAAAGGGATTACAAGGCTCACTCGATAGGGGGGTTGATGGTGAGGGGGGTCATTGGCGAGGGATTACAAGGCGGCGAGGGATTACAAGGCTCAGTCGATGGGTCAAGCAGTTGTGGGTAGTTTGATGGTGAGGGCATTCAATGAAGAGGGATTACAGGGGTCACGAGGTGGGTCAAGCAGTTGTAGGCGATAGTGTGTGCTTGCTGCATTTCATGATTGCGTTTCATAATAGAAAAATATTTTCTCAATTATGTCTCCATTTTATAAATTTAAAAAAAAATATGTCTAGTGGTGGACTGCTAGAGAAATAGATCTAAAACCAACAACAAAGACATGAATAGAGAAAGAAGCACAAACTATTCCATATTTAACAACAAACTATTCCATATTTAACAACAATAGATTCAATACCTAGCAGGAAATATAGTTTCAGAATCTTGCTTCCTGAAAGCATAATGAGATTTCAAAATCAGATTGGTAATTCTAACAATTCAATACCTCTGATATTCATATATTGATAGTATGTATAATTTGTATAATCTCTATTCATATATTCATAGTATGTACAATTTGTATAATCTCTAGGAATATAACCTTGAATTTATTCAACTATGAAAGGTTTAGTGCAGTTTGAAGAGAAGAGTACAACAAGATGATGTACCTGAACACAACTCCTTGTTCCTTGTTTTGTGTATGGGTTGTATCATGATGTACCTGAACACAACTCCTTGTTCCTTGTTTTGTGTATGGGTTGTATCAACGACCTTGCGTACGGGGGTGTATCAGTGAGATTATAAAGAAGTATGATATTTTGTGAAAGCACACCACTCTCTTCTGGGTAAAGACTTGCTTTATCAACTTCTTCATTTGCAAATGAATCTATTCACTTATCTTTATCATCCCTGTAGGGCCTTATGTTTACACCACCTAGTCCCAATCAATCTATCCACATCCAGATCCCCGCAGGGCCTTATGCTTGATATGCTTACATGACTTACTTCCTTGTTTTTCGAACAGGTTCAAACTTTCCCATTCATTAGATTCTAGTGGACTGTGGTTGTATCCAGAAACAAAGTTGAATCTCACAAACCATAAATTATACCATTTGAAGCTTGACCTGGCCTACCTCAATGACTCTCACTTTCACTCCTTTAAATGACACTCTGAGAGTAGTGACTGACAAAATACCCCACCAAACCGGTCCTTCTCCCCTATCCCATCGGCAATAAAGCAAAACGATAAATGTGGCTTGCACAGTGTTGGTTTAAGAACCATAACCTACGAACTTCATCTCAGAGCTTTCGAGGCTCAAGCATCTAGATCTCTTTGGAAGTAACTTCATTGCTCTCGTTCCACCGGGTTCCCCCAGCTGTTGGAGTTGCAAGTCTTAAATCACTTTTCCAATCTTCTCAACACTACAATTTAATTGGGCCTACAATCCTAATCTCACCAGAACTCTGCCTCTCGGTATCGAAAATCTAACGAACCTGCAAAATATATGGCTGGCAGGATGCAACCTCGTCGAAGAAATTCCAGAGACTTTAGGAAATCTTGCGGAGCTAACAAACTTGGATTTATTCGTGAATAGGTTCTCTTGTTCGATTCCCGAAAGCATCACGAAGTTGGAAAATGTTGTACAAATTGAGATTTACCAGAACATTTTATTGGGTCCCATTCTAGTGGGCATGGGCGACCTAAAAATATTAAAGAAGTTCGATGCTTCCATGAATTTGCTCAACGGTTCAATTCCCACTGGGTTGGGAAGCTTGAATATGTAATCTTAGAATCTGTATCAAAACAACTTGGTCGACGAAATACCTCCAGGCCTGGGTAGGCTTACAAACCTCATCGAAATAAAACTCTTCTTGAATAGATTAATCGACACTTTACCGGAGAACCTATGCAGAAATTTGGAACTTCAAGCACTAGATATTGTAGAAAAAAATCTATCCAAATCCAATTATCATTTAAATATTCAATGAAGGCTGCAACTAGGAGCCAACTAGCACAAAGACAGTCCACTCTCCAAGCCTGTGTGCATGTTGTGGCTTAAGGCATGAAGGCCACATAGCCAAGACATGGGCAGACACTAAGACACATGCAAACACAGTCCGAGGTGTTTATTTTTATTTTATTGTTTTCATGTATTACATGTGTAATAACCCACTTACCCCCACATTAATTTCAATCTAATGACTTGTATTAAGATTTGAGAATGATTTATTTAAACGAAAATGTTGTCACAGGTAGAAAAGCTTTCTAGCAGTTCTCGACGAGGACGAATGAGCAAGGAAGCTCTATTTGACAAAATTATTTATAGACAGAAAGTTACATAGGAAGAGGTTCTGATGAATAAATAATAAAATGTATGGTTGTCTTCTTTCAAGATCCAACTTGTCTATCAATTCACTTGACTAAAAAACAGAAACTGCAGGATATTCAAAATTTAATGTGGAGACATCAATTTTTTTATTTATTGAAGGTTGGAAAATGATAAAATATTGTAAACATTCTGCAATTTGTTCGCCTGCCGATCCACTAACCGCCATTTCAGTTCATACTCACACAAACACAGTAAAATAATGACAATGCATCTAACCTTCATAACAGCAGTAGCCATGGCGATTTTCATGGCATATTTTTGACCTGTAAAGACCGCCTATCACAATGGACCAGTTATGGAGGGTCCATTGAAGAGGTCGGTTACTGTAGGTGGGAATCTTAACAATATTAAGTAAGTGAAGTATACACCATTGACAGTTCAAGCAATTGAAGCATGTTAATTATAGTAGCAGATTGGTATAGACCTACATAAAGAGAAACAAATAATAATGATTGGAATTACTTTACAAATATAATAGTCTCCTTCTCGTCCTTCAACCATGGCCAATTGTCACTAATTTATTATTATTATTAGAAAACGACCACGACAAAAAACACTTTGTGAGTGAACACACGAGTCTTGTCTTAGCCCACCAATGTCATTGTAAAGGAAACACCCAAACACGAATGGTTACATAAAAGGACTCTCAGTGCATATCACTTTCATATCGTAAGTGGGGCAAGGATGATTGAACGTAAAATTTTATTTAATCTCGTCAATAATAATGACTCATTCAACTAAACTTGGTATATACGTTGATTGATATAATTTGCGAAATTGACTGGTATAATACAATATGTGTAAGTTCATCACATTATCTTCATTATCAACCAAGCAAACCAATAATACACTTCCATATATTGTAAGATATAATTTTTAAAAGATGTCATGTCAAGAGCAATTAGTAATGTTTCTTCTTTCCATTACATTGGATCATGTATGGAGGAATGTGAGGAATTGTATGGCACCATTCGTTTTTATCACACACAATGGTGGAGTCTAGTCACCCTCTATTTCAAAGAAAATAAAAAAGTAATTTTTACCAGCCTCCTCGATACAATGGAAGAGGTTGTTTATTGAATTTAATTTGTATGCTTGTATGTATACTTTGTTTGTAATCCTATCATGTTTTAAAAATTTTCTCAATTATAAATCAACCCTACTAAGATAATATAACAAAAAAACTAGCCTCGTCCAGACAATGGAGGAGATTGTTTATTTCGTTCAAATTTCAATGCATCATATGTTTATTGAATATAGTTGTTATGCCTGTCTTTGTACTTTGTTTGTAATTCTATGTTGTACAATTTTTCTCAATTATAAATCAACCCTACCAAGATAATATAACAAAAAAACTAGCCTCATCGAGACAATGGAGGAGATTGTTTATTTCGTTCAAATTTCAATGCATCATATGTTTATTGAATATATCTTTGTACTTTGTTTGTAATCCTATCACGATTTACATTTTTTCTCAATTACAGATCAACCCTATGCATAAAATACGACCAAACAAAACCTGTGAAATAAAATATTCTCCATGCAAAACATTGCTTGATGCAATGTCAGGTTTTTTTTTTCACTCATAGACATTGAACAAATTCCATATTAGGCTCTTTTTTTCACTCATAAGCATTGAACAAATTCCATATTGTGATTATTAGTAAAGGCTACGATTTAAATTCTCATTATAAATGTGATGCTAAAAAAAATATAAACAATTACATTTAAAGAAATCCACTACATCCACACATAGTACTACGACAATCAGGCAGAATTGGAAAAGTATATAAGATTTTAAGAATGATTGTGGAGACTTAAATTCTTCACGTGTCTTAACCATTAAAAGTCTAAATATAATACGACCACAACGTCATCAACAATTGCAAAATAATGAGAAAACAAGAGCAAAAAGACGCCAACAACATGGCATGGGTTCGACTCTCGAATCGATGAGCAATATTCATCATCTAGGAGGAATATGATCTCCACAGAGTCCGTTGTTATTGGAATGATTATTAATTTTTTATCAAATTATTACGTTATTATTATAGTTAATACATCTTTGCTTAACCTTCGAAACATCAATCCTCCTAAGTCCCACAATCCTCTAAGTCCCACGATTTAATTAAGATTAAAATTTTAAATTGGGTTGGTGACCATAATTGAAGCATCTCTACCCAAACTTTACACTTTATTTGGGGCAGGGACTAGCCACTGCGTGGCTATCTCACTTGTTTTTAATGCAATGGTCACAAACACCAAAAATTTTGGAAGTTTTAAAAGAACATGACATAGTATCTTTGTGTGGTGTTCTGAAAGTCATGGTTAAGGCACTTGCAACCATCATATATATTACCAAGTTTAAATGTGATCACATTTTGTGGGTTAAAAATTTCAACTTTATAATGGGCACGACCATATCACAAACACCTAGAAGTTAAAAAATTTCACCAACGCGATGAAAACCTATCCCATTTGGGATATTGAATTAGTCATGAAGTTCAAACATTCTAAATATTGCACCATCATCAAGATAAAATATTTTCATTTCATAATCAAAAGAGTGATGAAATACAAGTCATCACACTAGTTCAAAAGTTAGAAATTATGCACCGCCATCACACCATACCATAAGTTCAAAAACAAAGTTGGTGATGTGAAACTAGTATTAGAAGAGAGAACCCAAGCATATGTATGTATCACACCATTGAACATTTTGCATTGCATTAATTGATTGAAATTTTTTACATTCCCTAAAAATTGGGAGGAGCTTCCATCACCGAGTGAGGGAACTTAAGAAAAGGCTCAATGTTCTACCATCTTAACAACACTTACTTGAAACCTATCATAGGTTGGTTCCTGAATTTCCTATCTCCCTTTATTTCATGTTTTCATGAGCGAATACTTGTGGGCTGATATTTAGATTTAAAAGAATGGGTTTGGGTACGTTATTTTCCTTGTTGCACACACAGTCTTGTGGTCATGTCACCATAGGGTTTCTACTTGTCAAGCTATTTGCTTGAAACCAACATTCATTGAAAAGAAATATTTTTAGTTATATTTGAGTTTTAGAATATTCTTATCACATGTTTATTAACATATTTCAAACCATATCCCTTTTGAATAATCATTGATTTACTTTATTTCTTGTTACCAAGGTTCTGTTTGCAATATAATGGAAATTTCCTTCCCTAATCTTTGCTTCTCCATTGCTTTAGTTTTAAGAGAATATGTGCATAGGCCTTGTATAATTGATTGCATATCAATGCTTTCTGTGAAATATCCAATCGTGTTTCAATTTTCCATGAACACTCATAGAGGTCCGGGAGGATCCAAGAACGCTTACATAGGTCCAAGAGGATATGGAATGTCCACAGAGCTCCAACATGGTTAAAAAATGCTCAAAATTTTATCATCCCAAATTCTATAGAAAATGACATCAATGCGTAGATCTCGTCGTTAGCTTTCCAACGACACAAATGACAAGTCAAACAAATTTTTGATGCAAATGTTATGGTCAGTCAAAGTTTGAGTCAAACCATGGAAAACGTCAAAGGTCAAAGTCAATAGGGTCAAAAGGGTGACATGTGTCACCACTGCAAGGATAACACATGGCACAACCATGTAGCAGGTTGGGTAGGTGTTGTACATGACCAGTTGGTAGGTGATTGGGAAGATCGTACAAACCAAGTGGCCCAATCACAAGTTGACAAGTGGTAGAGATAAGCTAATGAGAGGTTGCCACATGGGAATCTCCCATTGGCCTTTATGGTCATGGTTTATTAAAATTTTGGGAGTCGACAAGGGTCGAACCCATGATCTCGCACATCCTTACACCAAGCTCCATACCAATACGCCACACACTTTTCAATTAACCATACATGTTGTAAAATATATTTAAGTTTGATGAAAGGTTTGTTGGGTGGAAAAAAGGGCTAAGGGCCTAAGCCCTTGACCCCTAGCTTGTGATAATGTAATATTCCATATAACCATGGGTCCTAAACTTGTAGGTGTTTTAAAATGATATATTCCATATGGTTATAATAATATAACCATATACCAATAGTAAACAAAACGTTTGGTGGTCGATGGGGCTCAAACCCCTGACCTACCATTGAATATACCAACGGTACTTAACCAATCATCCAAAGGTGCAGGTCTTGTTCTAACTTCTTGCTAACAAACATTTAATTCCATCCAATATTTGTGGATGGAGGTTGAGGGGCGTGCCCTATTTAATGAGTGTGAAGATCGAGAATTGTACACATACTCATAATTGCAGAGTTATGTCTCGAAGTGCGAGCCCGAGGGTACGAGGACTTTGAGGCTACATCGTAAAGCATGTCGAGAGGTCCCTTGACAAAATTTTAAGAAATTTATACTTATTTTTTACAATTTTTCACAAGGAATCCAACGATGCATTATGTTTCTTCATTTGAGGAACATGTAAAAACGTCATTGTCAAACACAAGCATTTAAGTATTAATAAATAAGTCTCTATTGGAAGCAAGCCCGAAGATGTAGCCCAAATTGGGTGAACTCTTTTATCAAATTTGTGTATGTGATTTTGTCATTATTGTTCATTTTGAGTTGAGTTTGAGAAATGACTAGGGTTTCATCCAAATTACATCCCCTATCACAATTCATAGTGCAGAGGTTTGCTATTGCATGATGATAACTGACATGAGTTGTTCACACAAGCATTGGAAATACATAGTGTTTTTCATGCTAGCGATATTGCTTTTCCAAGTGCAGATGTGCGCAAGACATAGATGCACCAATTGTGGACATATGCTCATAGAAAAAGCCTCCAGAAAACCTGAAAAAATATCATCTTTCTAAACTATAACATCTTATCAGTTATAATCAAACGAAAAAAATAAAATAACAGATGGAACAAACTATAATGCACCAACTAAACAATCCCCAACACCATATGAAAATGCATCCAACGTAAAAAAAACATTTCCTGACAACACATGGAAAATAATGCACTCCTCCCTAACTTTATACCCACACTATCTCCATAACATAAAGCAACTGCAAAAAAAATAAATAACAATACAACCTCACAACAACACGCCTTTTTTGTTTCTGCTTAGCTCTAATTGTTTATGTCCTATGCAGTGTCTAAAATATCACCAAGCACAAATTTCTTTAAGCCCCAATGGATAAGGGATGTTTACTAAAAAGTCCTTTCCCCAAAAAAATCACATTTAGAATACACATAATTATAAATAGAAAGTACCAGCCATCCCATATAAAAGTGTGACATTTACCTGGGATTAGTTCTAAATCGTTGCACTATCATGTAATTTCGACAAAAAAAAGGTCTGACAAATCACTGGGATATCGTCCAAACTACATGCCCTATCACAATTCGTCATGTGGAGGTCTGGAACTACATGAAGATAACTATCATGAATTCTTTGCACAAGCATTGAAAAAACACACTGCTGGTTGTGTTAGTGATATTCTTCTTCCAAGTGTAGAGGTGCGGAAAAAACTATGCTACAATGACTACGACCATATGTTCATAGAAAAATCCTTTCGATAACCTAAAAAATGCCCCAGTCTTTTTGAAGTATAGCGTCTTATACTATAATAAAATGAAAAAATAAAAGATGGAATCGACTGTAATGCACAAACTAAAACATCCCCAACACCATATGAAATTGCATTCAACCTAAAAACAACATTGTTTTACAACACGTGGAAAGTAATGTACTGCTCCCTAAATTTATACCCATGCTATCTCCATAGCATCAAGCAACTATAAAATAAAAAGAACAATTCAAGATGACAACAAAGCATATTTTTTGTTTTTACTTAACTTTGATTCTTTATGTCCTACGCATTGTTTGAAATAACACTCTATTGACTTTTAACTTCATTATTAAAAGGAAAAACAAAAATCAATGTCATATTCTTTGGCATAAAGCATACAACGCAGAGTATTTCTTACCCTCTAACATAAATTTCTAGAACCCTAAAATTAGAACTCGTACAAGTCGCAACTCACAACACTTGGAAATTCATAACAACTTCATCTTTCTGAACCATAATAGATGAGTGGGTAGATAAACGCATTAAGAAACCCCCCAAAAAAGTGAACAATACAACCTAAAAACAACACACCTTCTCTTCTTGTTCACCTTTGATTGTTTTTGGCCTACATAGTGTATGTAACATCCCCTGGATGACTTGACTTGCTTCTGGAAAAAGCATCAACAACCACTCCGCCATTCCAACCAACAACACAACACAAGTAATTTCACTATGCATAAATCACACTCTATCAAACAACAACTCGAGAAATTAATTGCACTTGTCTAAAATACATATATTAATATGGAAACTAGCTGGTTAGAAACAACATACTAGATTCACAAGATTTCTTACCCACTCTTATAGATTTGTGGAAGCCCAAAAAGAAGATGTCTTGCAAGTTTCCAATCGCAACACCTGTAACTTGGGAAGAACCTCTCCTTCCTGGCTTATAGCAAACTATATCATGATCAAACACAAACATTTCAACAATTAACTAGAACAAAACAATTCAATTAAAACTCGTAATTTGTGAAAGATATCGCAGAGAATCATGTCATATAGTACA
>JZKD02S2231434.1:398938-416830 GCA_000966675.3 Picea glauca | reverse complement strand
TTTCATTAATAACAAATGACTGAAATATGCTTACAGACAGAATGGAAATAAACTAGCTAGGCGCTGGTAGCTTATCTCTGAGAAGAGATGTGGCCGCTACTCGCATCCATGAGAATATGATTACAATGAGGCTCTAAAGGCCCTTTTTACAATAACCGGGAATGCCAAAAGTCCAAAAACCTAACCCTAGGAGATGAAGCGCCAAAAGTCATGTGGGCCCCGTTTGGGTAAGGTGGTGCATCAACTTCCTGGGGTCATAACTTTTGCATACGATCTTTGTTTTAGGCATATGATAGCTTGTTGGAAAGATCTGTCTGAGGCCTAAAATGCTCAATACAAAATAACATTGCTAGATGCTAATTTGCGACAGAAACATACCCAAAAAAACATCGTTTAGGGCCTCAAAATGGCCCCGGAAGTTCAGGACCCGAAAAAACTGCTAAAAATAGTAAATTGTGCGAAAACTGAAAAACTGAAAGAAGCAATGGTGGGGGTCCAAGTGGAATAGGTGGGTGGCCACCAATATCCACCTAGATCAGTGAGCCCCCCGAGACGCAAAGGGGCCACACACAAAAACCAATGAATAAGCTATCTCCCAGCTCACCTCGCAAGGTTGAGCTACCACTCTCTATTCGAGCTGGGTATCCCAACTCCCACAAGAAAAATCAGTCAAGAAAAATATGGCAGCATAACCTTACGCATACTAGTCGTGATCCATTCCCCTTCTCTGCCATTTCTTTTATAGAGTTCTCTTAGTGAAAATTTTCCAAAATTCACGTTAAATTCTTTTTATTAAATTTTTATTAGGAAATATTCTCCCCCGTACACTTGTCATCCAATCCCTTAGTTGCACTAGAAATTCATTTAATTAATTAAATTAATTTTCCAGTTTCCCTCATCCACCTAAAAACGTTCTTAAAAACGATCCTTGTTGTCCCTTTATTCCCTCAATTTCCTTTAATGTCTGACACCTTTCTTAAACCTTAGTTGAGTTCTAATTAAGAAAGTTTTCTAGACTGGATTCCTTTCTATGTTCCACATTCCTTTTTGCATTTAATTTCCCTTTTTGTCTAAGTTCTAATTTAGCAAGTTTTGCACATAAACAACAATTAATTTTAGATAAATTATTTCTCCTTTAAATTCTAAATTTGATTTTTCTTCATCCCCCTTTTATTAATTGATTAATTAATTTTTAGTCATCATACCCCATTTAGACCTATGCTCTAATTTTAAGTAGGCTTACCAAAATTGTGTTAAGGGATATTTTATAATTAGTAAACTTTACTCATACAATATTTATTTTAAGGCTGACCATGTCAAAGTAAGATATTGTTTTCTAGGTTCCTAGGTTCATTGGCTCACCAGTGTTAAAAATTGTGATGTGCCTTCAAGACACACTACGTTCTCCAAGGGCTCCACTCACCTTTTTCCTGATTTTGGTAGTTGTCCAACCCTTGGAGTCAATACTCCATTGAGAGACCTTGTGGGAGAATAAGGGCCTCTAAGGAACAAGGACCCTACCTTATTGTGCGCCCCTTAGAATCTTCATGAGTGTTTGTCTCAGTCTGCCCTCATGGCATCGTGGATCTCTCAAACTAGATAATTGATGACCTACAGTTCGAGTCACGACAGGAGTGCTAGTAGGATGTGGCATGTATGTTGCCACACCTCTCCCTCAATATCTACGGTTGTAGTGCATGGCCCCTTTACTCCCAATGTGAGTCTGATTAGCAAGCAATCATCAACCTGTATCCATCAACGAAACACATCAACGATCCATAAACAACATCATAATATACCTAGTAATATGTCACATATACAATAACATAAATACTCAAACCATAAACAATCCACTCCCTAACTTGATCTAGAGTCCAGTGAGGTGTATCGATGCCATCAACATCCTCAATTTGTCAAGAGTCCTACACACTCAGGATAACCCAGTCAATATCACCTATCTATACATAAATAACATAACATAACATCATAATCCACAATCTCATCATCAGAATCCATAAGCGAAGCAAACAATCATATAATGAACCGGATCACTTGCACCAAAGTGTCCTCAAAGAATAAGTCACATCAAGTGTGTGCAAGATCAAGATGTTATAGATGTGAAGTTTGAGGGTGCAATATCTCTAGATATTTGTGGAGAAAGATAGACATTATCAAAATAATTTTATAACCTATCAACTGAAAATTAAAGGAAGTACATCCTATTCTATCCTCATCATAGAAGCAAGCCTTTCCCCAATTGATAACATGGCTCTGACCGGGTACCTAATGTATAAGAACATGTTAAATGACATGGAAGACAAGAGGCTTCCTAAAATTGCTTCAAAATCAAGCCAAATCTTTCATTGGCTCAAGCGGGGATGACATAAGGATACCTAGTATTGGACAAACCATTTTTGAATGAAGGAAGAGATCATTTTGCAAAATAAGGATAAAATTAAAAATATTATTACAAAACAACTTAAAGAGAAAATGTGGTGTGATAAACAGTTAGAGGAAAAAATAAACTAAATATATTATAAGGAGGTAATCAAGCTTAATCTAGAAGATAAAAAATATCTATATGTTTTGATGAGTGTAAAGAAGAAAATATACATTGCTAAAAGAAGGACAAAATCTTACGAGTCACATAGTGAAACGAGGCATTGGTCAGTTCCAAAAACATCATGGAATGAAAGGGTTTTCCACTTTTGTAACACCAAGAGGGTTCAATATGAAAAACACTTTCTCTTAGAATGTCCAACTTATACCCAAATTTTATCTCAGTTTCAAAATATTTGTCACATTACCAACCTTCCTAAACTTTTAACTCGACAAATCTATGGTGATGTTGAAATGTTTCTCTTAATGTTTTTCGAGCACATAAATATAAAAATTATAAATAATTCCAAGTAATCTCTTACCTTGTTAAGGTCCAATAAACCAATTCAATCTCAGTGGATGTTGATCATCATCATATTCGATCTATAACTTTACTCCTATACTATTATAAGCACAATGTGCATCAATAATCTTATAAGTGTTGATAACATTTACACTTATTTATTTTTGTTGTATCTAATATTATAAATACCATTAACATGTACACTTATTTTTTTGTATCTTTTCATGGATTCGTATTCTATTTTATAGCATAGTAACGTTTTAGGGAACCCACACTTAGTGGATATATAGGGTTATGTTGATTATGATTGGGTAGGATATGTAGATAGAAGGAGATCTATGAGTGGATACATGTTTTGATTATTTGGTGGAGTAGTGTGTTGTATGAGAAAGCGACAAGATTTGGTCTCTTTGTCCACTACAGGGGAAAATTATATGGTGGTTACTCATGCATGCAAGGATGCAATTTTTCTTATGAAACTGTGTTCAAAAGTAGGGCTAAGTTAGAGAGCTATTGTATTTCAATGTGATAGTAACATTACCATTTGTCTGGCTAGGAACCCAATCTTTCATGTGAATACAAAGCATATAGATATCCAATCTCATTTCATTAGAGACGTGGTAGAGGATTAAGTGATACTAGAGAAACTTGACACTTTAAAGAATGTTGCAGATGCATTAATGAAACTGGTGAGTAGAAGTAAATTCAAATGGTGTTTTGAGTTTATGGTCCTTATGGCCCCTAGCAATTAGATCACGGTTTCATCGATTCTTTGTTATACTTGTGCAAGGTATATGACAAGTGGGAGAATGTTTGGATAGGTGTGTCATAAAGCTTGTAGTTTTGTAGTGGATTAGGTGATGAATCCTTGACAATAGGAGGGAATAAATCTAGAGAAGTTTCAAGGAACAAATGCATTTCAATAACACAAAATTTGAATGTTGACTAGTGGAAGGGAATAAATGCAGAGCACTAGCAGGAAATGAATGTTAAGAAGAAAAAAGTGTCCAATTATTTTCTAGCGTTTTTTAATGTGTATAATTGAAAAACCATGAATGATCTATGGTTTTTTATTCCTATTTTTTCAGCGTTAGGGTTGGAGGAAAATAGAGTGTAATTTTTAACCTACTGTTATGTTGTCAAAATTTCTCCATAATCCTTATCCTACTGGTGAAAACTCTTGTTGAGAGCACACATATTTTGTATCGTAACCCTTTAGCTGTTGAATAACACATTGATTGTGCTTTAGAGTGTGGAGTTTTTCCCCATAAGTGTTTTCCCAAGGAAATAATGTTTTTAATGGTTTGTAGTTTATTTCATTTTTTTGCAACTATTCTGTTCTAGGTTTATGCACATTATTCTCTTATGGATTATTGTAGAAATCATATACCACCCCTCTACTTCCTTTAATATATTGTGCTATGATCCTTTTGTGTTTTCATATTTTTAGTATGTTTTCATACCAGATAAATGATATATTTTGATAAAACATCTAGCACAGAGTCATAGAGTCTTCACTTATTGAACCTGTGAAAGAGCACATGAGTTTGTGGAATATTAAACAATACCCCTAATTTCACTAGATATTGATAAAAGTCTCCCAAAATCCCTCTTTCTATCCCCCATCCCAATACATATTTCGAATAATAAAAACCCTTATCTTTACAAGATACCCCTTTTTATACCCCTCAATACCTATAAAACCCCCATTACCCAACACCTCCCTCCAATACCTACAATATATTGACTTTATTTTTCACAATTTTAAAACCCCCTTTATGAATAAATGTGATAAGATATTAGTGAATAAGGTGAACCCCCATGAACATAGTTAGATTGTATGCTTGAAATATTCTTATTTCTTTAAGAGTATTTTAATGGCTTAAACATATGTAGGATAGTTATACTATAAAGAGATGATTGAGGATATTTTTAGATATTGTTTAAGCATATCAAATATTTCCTTAATCCATTTTTTTTTAGAACACATATTACTTAATATGTTTTTCTATAATTGATGATTGATTATTAAATATTATTCCTTAAGTTGACTTAATACATTGGAAAAGGAAGTTTTCAATTGCAAGCAATGAAAACTTCATTTATATCTTTGGTTGATGTAAAAAATTTAACACCAATAGCTCTTTGAAGTCAAACATGTAGTATTTAGGAATCACTTAGCCTAAACCTTTGACTTTTTGACATTTTTAAGGGTAAGATAAATTTTTCTCTAAATCCAACCAAAAATTGTTGGAACTCCATATGCAATTTAAACAATAAAGAATGATGATTTCACCAAGATCTTTTTCGTTAGACTTAGTTGAAAAAATTTAAAAGGTCGAATGTTTAGACGATGCCTTTAAGAATAGACTTGTTATTTCATGTGGTATTTCAACTAAATTTAATGTTTCAAGTCATAAATGCTACTAAAAATATTAAGAACTGTTATAGCAATATTGAAAGGCAATGAAGATTCGTTGTCTATGCTAAGCTGTATACACAAGATGTAAGCTTGCCTTTAGGTATTGACATTAAAAACAAAGCTTGCCTTTAGGTATTGACATTAAAAACATTGGAGTGACAAGTCCTCCTAGAAAGAGGGAGGATACTCTCGATGTATGTAGAGTATGCCAATGTTTGGAAACTCACAAGAAAGGAGAGGATTCCATTAAATATTTGGTGATATATTCTCATTCATTCAAACCATGGTTAAGAAAGTTTTAAGGTGAAATCTCTAATGATAAATATAAATAAATTCAAATTCTTTGGAGCTTAATGATAAATATAAATAAATTCAAACTCTTTGGAGCTTAATGATAAATATAAATAAATTCAAACTTTTTGGAGCTTAAGAGGAGGATTCCATTGAATATTTGGTTATATATTCTCATTCATTCAAACAATGGTTAAGAAAGTCTTAAGGTGAAATCTCTAATAATAAATATAAATAAGGGAAATAGCTGCAAAGCAGCTAGTCTCCACCTTTTTGAAAAATTTGAAAAATTAAAAAAGCTCATTGAAATATTAGAAAGGTAAGTAGAGTGTTAGAATTCTAAATTTGTTCTAGATTATTTATAAATATCTAGGAGTTCTTCAAATAGAAACTTTATAACTGAAAATAAATATCTTAAAGTTCTATAAATAAAAACTTTATAACTAAAATTTGACAAATATGAGTGACAAATATACATTAGTTTTATATAAATAACAGTGCAGCTAGTCCCTGCCTCTTTGAAAAATTAGAAAGACTTGTTGAAAGATTAGAAAAGTAAGTAGAATGTCATTGTATCCTTGTTGAATTTTAAATTTGTTCTAGATTATTTATAAATATCTAAAAATTCTTCAAATAGAAATTTTATAACTAAAAATAAATATCTTAAAATTTTATAAATAGAAACTTTATAACTAAAATTTGAAAAATATATAATTAAAGTCGTGACAAATTTTGGGTGACAAATATTCATTAATTTTATATAAATAAGAATAAATTTGCTGAGTAAATTGAAAAATATGCATTAATTACTAAAATGAGCGCTGTGATACTTCAATATATTATTATTTTACTTATGTAGTGCTGTTATACTTCAATATATTATTGTTTTACTTATGTAATAAAACATTATTGTTTTAATGTGAATAATATTTTATATTAATAAAAGTGCATAATAAATTTGATGAGTAAATTGGAAAATATGCATTAACTACTAAAATGAGTTCTGTGATACTTCAATATATTATTGTTTTACTTATGTAACAAAACATTATTGTTTTAATGTGAATATATTATTGCATAATCATTAATCATTATTGTTTTAAAATTGAATGACTTTTTCTCTATGTTATAGATCTCTAACGGCTAAATGAAATAAGAAATTGAAAAGGTTGTATCTCACGGTTGTTATAGTGATTCGTGAGTAACTTTCAATTCATAATTGCTTAATCTTAGTATCTAAAATATATAAATTTATCACCAACTCGGTAAGGTTTTGTTTAATGATTATTCAGCCGTTAGAACCATAAAGGGCAGGGCTCCTCACAAGACTATAGGAGAAAAGAGGTTGAAATTAAACCAATAATTCAAAATCCTTTATCGAGTTAGAAATAAAATTGCACTTACCATTCATTGCAATCTGTTAAATTTAAACATGTTTATGAATAAACTCTTTTGATCTTTAAATATTAGTTACGTTGTTACGTTCATCGTGATTAAACTCTTTCATATATATATAAATATGGTGATACCTACTTTCATAATTATTGAATTTAATAGATAATTATTCCATAATTATTGAATTTAATAGATAATGTGTATAGACTTTTATAATTATTGAATTTAATTGATAATGTGTATAAATTTGTTGGTTTAAATTTTGTTTTTCTCATATAATTGTCTTAGCTCTACTTAAATGAATAAAATTGCATAAACAACACTCAAAGATCATTACGAGAAAATAAAGTTAACTGCAAGAAACACATCTCTTGATAATAACTTAAGAAATTGGAGGCATATGCATGGAAATGAAAGGAGGGTAAGATAGCTTCTATTAGCTAGAGTGAAAACAGTCGGTCAAAAATTAGGCACTTATTTTGAATTTAAATGCTTGTAAAAATGTAACTTAAATATTTAATCAATTATATCTATATCTACATCAATCTCCTAAATAGCAATAACAAATCATAATAATAAATACATAAATCTCCTAAATAACAATAACATCAGCATTTCATATATCTATATATACATCAATGCCTTAAACAATAATAACAAATACATAAGCATTTCATAACTATATACATTAATCTCTTAAACAATAATCACAATAACAAATACATAACATTTCCGAAACAATAATAACAAATACATCGCATTTCAAAAGAATCTCACATTAAAGGCAATACAAATAACAAATACATAGCATTTCAAAATTGTGAAGAATCTCACATTAAACACAATACAAATAGTATCTAATCACTCCAGCGAAAAAAATACAATACAAAAGATTGAAATAATTACTATATAAAGTTGGTGCCCCAAACTACTCTGATATGAAGCTACTCGAAGGAAAACTGTTCTGATTCTAGTAACTCTATAACTAATTCCTAATCCCGTCTAGTCTGTAATAATCTCCATGGGATCGTTTCCATGGATATATTCTCTACATTAAATATCCTTACAAATATTTTGTTGCACCTGTAAATGAGGAGCCGTTAGTTGTCCTTTATGCCCAAATTCCATCAATATGGTGGATGGAATTCCATCTTTATGTATGTATCTGGTGGACTTTGCTTGACTCCATTTTAATAGAGCCCTGTATGAATGAAGCGTTGAGTAGCCGAGAGGCAAGAATTAACATGAAATTCAATTGATTTCAAAAAGTAAGTAACAAACAATATATAAATTTTGGGATTCAATAGTTTTAATTTAATTGTTATTTATTGTTTTTAGGTGATATTTTTGTTTAATTTTATTTGAAATTAGATCAAAAATTGTTGGAGGGAAATTGTTAGATTTTTAGATTTAGATTTGAATGGTTAATTTTATGAAAATTGTTAGATGGAAATTGTTAAATCTTTAGATTTAGATTTATGGAAATTGTTAGATTTTTAGATTTAGATTTGAATTTTAGATTTGGATTTGATTGGTTAATTCTATGGAAATTGTTAGATGAAAATGGTTAGATCTTTAGATTTAGATTTATGAAAATTGTTAGATTTTTAGATTTAGATTTATGAAAATGGTTAGATCTTTAGATTTAGATTTGAATGATTAATTCTGTATACTAAAAAAACGTTTCAAGGCTCTAAATATATTTCTATAGATTCTAAAATGTTATTCATAAATAAAAATTCAAAATTTCTAAAATCAAAAATATCATTTATAAATAACAATAAAATCTATTTCTACATTCAAAAAATCTATTTATAAATGAAAAGGTGTGTTACTAAATATTAACACCCAAGAAGCATAAATAAATACAAACAATTTCGAGTTCTTACAACAGTCTCATATTACTCATGATTGAGAACTAGTCATAGAAAGAAATACTGAACTAGAAACTATTTTCTATAGGAATTAACATAAAATTTTAGAGGGGATCCAGATATTCTATTTAATCTTGGTGCTTGAACGATACATATTTTTTTGTTTAAGTTTAAATTTGAAGCTCCAATCATTTTTTTTTTAGTTTAAATTTGAAACTTCAATACCTTAGTGTTTTAACTTTATTGCTTTTGCAGATAGGACATTCATAGATCGAAGTACAAGTGAGTTTTCCTGTGATGAACCATATAGGGATCCGTGTTCAATCTTTTGCCATGTTTGAATTATAGTTTATTTTCCTTCTATTCTTTCAATTACGATACTCTTCTACTCTTTTCTATATACCATATAAGATTTCTACTATTTTCTATGGATTAGATTAGTACACTCTTACCTTATAACCAGATGTGAAGTATGTAGTGCATATGCGATGGATATCACTTCTCCACAAGGAAGCCATTCACCGAGTCACCCCAGCTAAGCAACCTCCTTCGCCCTTCAAGCTAACCTTGGCTGATCAACTTCCTTCGCCCTTCCCTTCAAGCGAGTCACCTTGGATGAGTAATCTCCTTCGCCCTTCAAGTATCTCTCCAATGTTTCTCTGTGTTTACAAATATCTGCATTGTTTCTCTGTGTTTACAATATAAACAATTCAATTCAAAAATATGTAGTTCATATGCTATGGATATGAATTCTCCACAAAGAATCCATTCACTGAGTCACCTTGGGTGAGCAACCTCGTTCTCCCTTCAAGTATCTTTGCATTGTTGCTCATTGTTTCTCTGTGTTTACAATGTGAAACAATTCAATTCAAGTTAAAGTTTTGTAGGTGTTGCAGGATCAAGCGGTGGTTGAGGGCTCCATGCATCCTGTCGAGTGGATGGTTGAGGGCTCCATGCATCCTGCCGAGTGGAGTCTCTGGACATAGCTTCCAAAACAAATTGCAGGAGCTCCTGCAGCTTCGAAGCATTGTATGCGGAGTTCCTATAATGAAGAGCCCTACCTACAGAGTGGCCAATCATAAGATTTAAAAGATTTTTTTTATATAAATTAATTTTTAACCCTGACAAATAGATTTGTAAAATTGCACACCCCAGGAAATTAATGTCACGTCATCATGATTTTAACCAACGAAAAAATCATGATATTAAAAAAGAAAAATACAAAAAAATAATTGTTTTTCAAAAATAATTCAAATAATAGCAATAATGTTAGAGATTTATAATAATAAACACACCAAAATGCACCTATTAATAAACCAAAACGCACCATGTAATATGGTGTTTACCGTGAGCTAGGTTGTTTAGACTTTCCCTTAGCACAAAAAAGTCTTTGAAATAGTATATAATCGATCTCCTTGGCAATAATACCAAATTACAATGTAAGTATCGACACATAGCAACATTATATTGGTGGGACAAGGCTTATTTAACAAGTCTAATCACATCAATAAACCTCAATATACGTGTTCGCACAAATTATTTAATAAATCTAACCTCAATATATTGATGGTGATAAGAATTATTTAATAAATTTAGTTTTTTTTAATTATAATAAGAAGATATGTTTAATGGACAAACCTCAATGTGGCCAAAAACTGATTAATAATTATAATAATAAAAATTTATATATCAAAATTGTTTTTTTTTTATTACAGGCATTATAGGTAATCATAAGTTACACATTCTGTTAGCACTGAGAGTCACCCTCAGATTGTGGGAGGATAAACCCAGTACCCATCAAAGTTTTTGGTGGATGTTGGTTTTATATGAGTGGAGGTCAATGGACAAAACTCAATATATGAATGATGTTGAACACAGAACTAGACAAGAAATGCATGGGGAAGTGAGGGCCACAACTAACTTCAGTCAGTGAATTGAGTTTAAGTGTGAACAGAGGGAAGAATTAGTAAGAAAGGTGGACAAGACTACTATGAGCATCACGTCTTCAAGCAACTTGTAGAAGAAAAACCCAGATTCAAGATCACTCTTAAGCTCAAGCTTCAGACACTAAAATATGTCCAAACAGCACAGTCACAACAACACAATGATCAAACCTACATCACCATGCAGCTACAACAATTCGACTGGATCCTCCATGCTCAAGCCATTCAATGTAAGAGGGGAAAATATCACAAGGAAGTTGACTAAAACTGGTCATGCCACCACTGCAATCAAACCTACATTACAACAACATAACAACCCTCGACTGGTTCCTCCATGCCCGAGTGTTTTAGCATAGTTTTTACAAAGAGATGAAAAGAGGTTCAGTTCTATTAATATAAAAGTCTCAAATCTGATACATAACCAAAGAACAATTTTGGCATAAAAAAATCACAAAACAGGGAGCTCTGGAGCTCTGCTCAACCAGTTGACGACCTTAACAAAATATCAAAACTATCTCTTTATACTCAGATCAGTCCCCGACTATCAGGAGTGTGATCCCATCACTACATTCAAAACATTGTTTCCGAGCAGTCTTTTGTCAGACTATGCATGTATCCCTTTGTTAGACGCAAGCTCATATTGGTATGGGTCTGCAGGAAAATCTGACCATAGGAGTACCATGGCTGACGATTCAGTCCCAATGGTCGGGCCCTCCATGCATTCTAATTTTTGAGTGAGTCGAGGTTACAACCACCGATCCTTTAATTTTTTAACTGAACCCTTGAGATTGGGTCGAGGCTTAGTGGCTAGGGGGCGGCGATGTGCTACTCTTGGATCGGACACTATATCGGCACGTGATTACGGGGACATCAAAAGTGGTTTGAACTCATGCCACTTTTGGGCCTGCAATCCACCGCCTTCTGCCACATATCACTTTCGCCAAACCACGGTTTCAATTGAGGGACCGCTCAATAATTTTATTGATTGAGCAAGTTGTGTCTCCGCAATGAAGCATGATCGTTGATCTGGATGCAGTCTGCGATCTGGGCACACCTTCCAGATTTAGCGTTATTGCCAAGCTTAACCACTCGCCAACTTTAGAATCCGCTAAACTGTGCCCTAGGGGAGGGGGAAGATACTCTTGACATTGAATAATAACACCTCTTGGAGGATGACCTCTCGCTATTATACTGACATGTCATGAAAGAGAAGTGACACATGTCACTAAGAAAGAAGCAAATGATATGCCCACGACTTCCTGGACTGAGTGCCATGTGTCACTATCGAATAGGTGCCAGGTGTCACGACCGACGAGTATGCCACACGTCTACACTGATGTCTACCATGTACTCTCTTAACTTGACGACTGAGATCTCCTTCGGGTCTGTGGGCCCTGGGAAAATGAAAACTCAAACTTATTTTTTACTTGAATCAAAACATCCGAAGTTAAGGATCTAACGATGTGTGGACTCTAGAGATCAATGGTTGAGATCCCTTCGTGGCTCTGGGCTTCAGAATTCTTAATAGTCAAACTTTATTTGCCCCAAGAAAATTCATCGGAGCTATGGATCTGACGACACGTGGCCCCTGGATTTGGACAACCGAGATCCACTTCAGGTCTTTGGGCTCCAGGAGAATCAAAACTCAAATCTCTCTTACCCTCAGTTGCTTTTACCCAGATTTGTCAGTCTGTTGACGCACGTCCTCTTGAATCGAATGACCGAGAATTACTTCGGGTCTCCACACTACGAAAAAATCAAATCTCAAACCTCCTCTGACTTCAACTACTTTTACCCAGAGCTACGGATCTGTTGATGCATGACCCCATCGATGGATGGTCCATAATCACTTTGGGCCTTCAACACTTCTGGCTTCAGGAGTTCGACGCTTTGGCACTTCGGGTAATTCGACCACTTCGAGACTTCAGGCACTTCGGGACTTCGAACACTTCAGGCCTTCGGGACTTTGGGCACTTCGGTACTTCGGGCACTTTGACACTTCAGACTTCAGCCCTTTGGGAAATTTGGGCACTTCTCATTTCAAGAGTCCCGAAGCTCATTTCCTTGAACACTTGGATCGGATGCCACCTGTCCCCTTTATTATCTATGGCTCATGCTTGTTTCGAGGCTTCAAAATTTTCCCTTCACTATACTTGGTGCAATTTTGAGATTATGAATACATGGGAGCCACTAATTTGAACTCCACATGGGATCATCGGCGTTGAAAATTGAACCCGCCTACTGTTTGCATTTCAAGCCCGAAATGGACTGCTCTGAATGTTGCTCTTTGACGTTTCTTGTGCAGGTCGAGAACTTGGACAACCTGCCACCCTTGACAACTATATGTGATAACATTTGTTTCCACAGGGGATGGCATGCTCCCTGCGAGCTGCTAAGAATATGCAGTTCCAGTCGCCTTATGCATTGGGATATGGAGTCATGCTAAAAAAAAATCCTACTGAGGATTAAAGGCCGACAAGAAATCTATCCTAAAAACAAAAGAAAAATACATGGGCTCCATGAGGAGCTTATTTATGTGCATTCCTAGACTAATTGATTTTTACAAAGCGCTAGGTGAAAGAAAACTTCCACCATAGCCATTCAAGCAAATCCCTAGCTACAAACTTGTTTACTTTGTCACTAATCAAATAAAAACAATGCACTTGTGACAACAAAATGATTACGCCTTTTATCTCTCCTCCCAGTGCTAAAGTTAGGATAAATATTAGCGGCTCCAAGACATGAAGGAAATGAAACTCTATGTACTCCGTTACAGGTTCATAGAGAAAATGAAAAAACCCACTGGGCTGGTGACATAAAACATGCTTTGTCTTACAGTTGCTCACATATGGCTGAATGTCTCTGGAAAGCACGAGTGAGAGAACGATTGATGTAGTCTGACTGATCCTAGGTGATGGTTTCTCATTTGCAGGCTCTGGGTAGGATATGAACTGCACATTTGTCTCTCCCTCTTCTTCTTCATGACGCTCCCAAGGATAAGAATTCATAATTATCATAAACAAGAAACATGGGAAAGCTCTGTCGTTTGTCTTCTATAGGCATAGAATGGCGCATTTCCACACAATGTTTTTCCTCAATGTATAAAGGAAAAGGCTCCGTGGTATTCTCTTGGAAATCCTCAAAATCTAAAACATATGATTCCATGTGTATAGCCATAGGATCATGAATCATGTGACATAATCCTGGCTTCTTTAGAAGACCAGGATGATCCTCTATAAATGCCTCTCTACTTGCAAATAAAAATCCTCCCTGCTCCTTCAAAAACAACTCTCAATCATCAGCAGTTACAGTCTCTTTTCCTTGTTGTCGTTCCACCTCTGATTCATAATCACTATCTTCTTTCTCAGAATATGAAACATACTGACAGTTTTTTTCCTTGGTAGATGCAATTTTTCAAGATATGCTTTCATATGAACCCCCTTGCTAGCCCTGATGTTTTCTTCGACTTCTTTAGCATCTTCAAAGAGGTGTCTTAATGATGAAGATTTCCTCTCTCTTAGGAGAAGGACCAACTCTGGATGTTGAGCCATGACATAGTACACCATGACAACAATTTCTGTGGGTCTGATCTCCATAGGAATACTATGATAAAAACTATAAAACCTCATGTTGAAGACAACCAAGGCTTTAAATTCCCCTCTCCTCAAGGAATTAAACTCAAACCAGTATTGATCAAGGGACTTGTTCTCACCCCAACACTTTAAAAATGCATGGCATAGCTAGGTCCAGGAACCAATAGAACCAGCTTCCAGATATCTAAACCACACAACAACATCTCCAGACATGGATTGTAAGAACAACCTCATGGCAACATCATCATGAACAATCTCAAACTGATTGACAAAGCTCTCAAAGGCCTCCAAATGCCTCTCAACTGTAATATGTTCCTCTCCAGAAAATCGAGGAAGATACTCAAAGGAATAATGAGGATAAGGATGAAGGTCATGTGGCAGCCTTAAAGGTTTAAACAACATATTTCTGATTTTAATTTGAAAGGCAGTGGGTTGATCATGAGGTTTAACTAGTTGATGGAAAGGCTCAGTAGGAATAATGGAGGGTAATGAGATTTGAGAAGACTGTGATTTATTTTCAACCTCCTCAGGGATACGAGGGTGATCAATTTCAAGAGAATATGCAATACAGATCTCACTTTTATGAGTAGGCAGAGGTGAAAACGTGAGATCGATATCTACAACAGAAGAAGAGGGCATGTTTTCTTCTTCAAAGGATGGATAAATAAAGGAAGGCCTATTATCATATGAGTAAACAAAACATAGGATAATCCTCTTTATATCTGAAGGAAAAGAGAGAAATGAGTTGATAAACAAGAACATGATTTCATGAATAAATCTCATAAATGGATACATGGTCTTCCCCTTCGGTATGGTCATCTTTGTGTCAACATGATCCTCCCCAGTGGAGTCTTCGATAGTGGAGTCGCCAAGTGCAAGTTGCATTCTTCAATGGTTCTGATGTCTAATGCACCTTTAGAATCATAAGCTCGTTGTCGTTCTTACCCAGGGAAATGTCTTCAATTCATTCCCTGACAATGATGCCAAGAATGTTAGCACTGAGAGTCACCCTCATATTGTGGGAGGATAAGCCCAGTACCCATCAGAGTTTTGGGTGGATGTTGGTTTATATGAGTGGATGTCAATGGACAAAACTCAATATATGGATGGTGTTCAACACAGAAATGGACAAGAAATGCACAGGGAAGTGAGGGCCATAACTAACTTCAGTCAGTGAATTGAGTTTAAGTGTGAGCAGAGGGAAGACTTAGTAAGAAAGGTGGACAAGACTTCTATAGGCACCAGGCCTCCAAGCAGTTTGGAGAAGAAAAACTCAGACTCAATATCACTCTTAAGCTCAAGTTTCACACACTGAAATATGTTCAAACAAAACAGTCACAACAACACAATGATCAAACCTACATCACCATGCAGCTACAACAACTCGAATGGATCCTCCATGCCTAAGCCATTCAGTGTAAGAGGGGAAAAGATCACAAGAAATTTTCCTAAAATTGGTCGTGATACCACTGCAATCAAACCTACATTACAACAACATAACAACCCTTGACTGGATCCTCCATGCCTGAGTGTTTTAGCATAGTTTTTACAAGGAGATGAAAAGAGGTTGAATTCTATTAATCTGAAAGTCTCAAATCCGATACATAACCAGAGAACAATTATGTAATCAAAACATTACAAAATAGGGAAGTCTTCTCAACCAGTTGACGATCTTAACAAAATATCAAAACCATATCTTTATACTCGGATCAGTCCTCGACTATCAGGAGTGTGATCCCATCACTACATTCAAAGCATTGCATCCAAGCAATCTTCTCTCAGACTGTGCATGTATCCCTTTGTCGGATGTGAGCTCAGATCGGTATGGGTCTGCAGGAAAATCTGACCATAGGGGTACCATGGATGATGATTGAGTCCCCACGGCCGGGCAATTCATGCCTTCTAATTACTGAGTGAGTCGAGGTTCCAACCACCAGTCCTTTCATTTATTAATTGAACCCTCGATATCGGGATGAGATTAGTGCCTAGGGGGCGGCCACGCGCTGCTCTCGAATCAGACACTATATGAGGACGTGATTATGGGGCTATCAAAAGCGGTTTGAATTCACACGACTTTTGGGCCTGCAATCCATCGCTTTCTACCACGTATCACTTTCGCCAAATCACAGTTTCAATTGTGGGACCGCTCAATAATTTTATTGATCAAGCAAGTTGCGTACCCGCAATGAAGCATGATCGTTGATCTGGACGTGGTCTTCGATCTAGGTGAACCCGCTATATTTAGCGCTACTACCAAGCTTAATCGCCTGCCATCTTTAGAATATGCCAAACTATGCCCTAGGGAGGGGGACACTACTCTTGACGTTGAAAAATAACACCTCCTGGAGGATGACCTGTCACTAATATGCTAACGTATGAAAGATAAGTGACATGTGTCACTAAGAAAGAACTGAATGATGTGCCGATAATTATGCGCGTCCTCTTGAATCTAATGGTCGATAATTACTTCGGGTCTCCGGACTTCGGAAAAATCAAATCTCAAAACTCCTATGCCTTCAACTGCTTTTACCCGGAGTTATGGATCTGCTGACACGTGGCCCCATCGATGTATGGTATAGAATCACTTCGGGCCTTCGACACTTCTGACTTCAGGAGTTCGACGCTTCGACACTTCAGGTACTTTGGCCACTTTGGGACTTCGAGCACTTTAGGACTTCGGGACTTCGGATGCTTCAAGCCTTCGAGACTTCAGGCACTTTAGGACTTCGAGCACTTTGGCACTTCGGGCTTCGGCCCTTCGAGAAATTCGTTCATTTCTCATTTCAAGACTCCCAAAGCTCATTTCCCCGAACACTTGGATTGGATGCCACTTTTCCCCTTTAATATCTACGTCTCATGCTTGTTTCGAGACTTCAGAATTTTCCCTTCGCTATACTTGGTGCAATTTTTAGATTCTGAATACCTGCGAGCCAATGATCTAATTTCCACGTGAGATCTTCATTGTTGAAAACTAAACTTGCCTGGTGCTTGCGTTTCGAGCTCAAAATGGATTGCTCTGAACGTTGCTCTTTGATGTTTCTTATGCAGACCGCGAACTTGGACAATATGTCGCCCTTAACAACTATATGTGATAACACATTCATACTATTCTTAATGCATCAATATATCATTTTGAATATTATTATTACACAATGTATATTCATCTTATTTTTAATATCAATTTGAATTATTTTAAATGTTTAAATTCATTTTTAATTTTTTTTCACTTTGTTTAAATTGGTTTTCAATCTTGAATTGACTTATTATAGTAGTTTAATCAATAATTAAATTTTAAATTGTGGCTTAAACTTTTTGGAAAAGCTTATATGAAAGTGTATTATATATTCATGTCACTTTTTTTTATATCAATACATATTATTTTAAATGTTTAAATTTATTTTATATATTAATATGAGTGCATAAATTTAAATTTATTTTAATATTTAAATTAAGTTTTAAAATTAAAATTTAC
>JZKD02S2231434.1:381418-396389 GCA_000966675.3 Picea glauca | reverse complement strand
TTTCTTATCAAAACAAAATATTAATAAATTGTTTTTCAATTTCCTTTTTAAATGAATATTTCCTCAATAATAATAATAAATTGTATATATGATGATAATGATGATGATGATCACAATTAACATCAATTGAGATTGAATTGGTTTACCAGACCTTAAGTGGGTAAGGGATTACTTGCAATTCTTTGGAATTTTGTTTCTATGCTCGAAAAGCATTAAGAGAAGCTTTCCAAGATCGCAATAGTTTTGTTGAGTCAAAAGTTTAGGAAGGTTGGTAGTGTGACAAATATTTTGAAATTGAGATCTAATTTGGGTATAGGCTAGATAATATAAGAGAAAGTGTTTTTCATCTTCAACCTTCTTAGTGTGACCAAGGTGACACACTCTTTCATCCCATGAAATTTTAGGAATTTACCAACGCCTAGTTTCACTATGGAGCTCGTGAGAATTTTGTTTTATCTTAGCAATGCTTATTTTTTCTTTACGCTTGTCAAAACACATAGATAATTATGATCTTCTAGATTAGGGTTGATTACATCCTTATAATAGCGTGATTTTCTTTTTTCCTCTAACTCTTTGTCACACCACATTTTCTCCTTAAATTTAGATTTAATGATATTTTTAATAATATCCTTATTATTGAAAATGGTCTCGTCTATGATTCCCCAATGTCTTAGCCAAGATTGGGCATCTTTATGCCATCCTCGCTTGATTCGAAGGTGGTCACGAATGGATTTTGAAGCAATATTAGGAATTCTCTTGTCTTCCATGTTATTTAACTTGTTCTTACACATTAGGTATCTAGTCATAGATGTGCTCTCAATGGGGAAAGGCTTGCCTCTAAGAGGAGAATAGGATAGGGTGTATTTCCTTTAATTTTGAGATTATAGGTTATAAAATTCTTTTGGATTTGCTCTATCTTTATCCAAGATTCACTAGAGATATTGCATCACCAAAATTCACATCCATATAGAATAAAAAGTGTAACAAGAGTCTCAAGTAAGAGTTTCCTCTTATCCCATATCCAAAGATCGGTTGATTGACAATTGTTTTCAAGCCCATAATAATCTTTCCACCCCCCATTAATCCTTTTCTTAATGCTATAATTCTAGTTAAGCTTGTGGTGAATATCGATTCCAAGATATTTGTATGAAGTCACTTCCTCTAAGTTGTTTTTGTCATATACAAAGGTATCATAAGTGGTCTTATTGTATTTAATGATCATGACCTTAGTCTTGTCAGTATTAACATTCATACCCATATTGGAGGAAAAATCCTTGAGAATTCTTAGTTTTTTTCCAAGATCCCGGGGAATCCTCTCCTTAAGAACAATATAATCAACATAAAAAAGAATATTGATGAATATACTAGTGAGAGTAGGGCCGACACAACCTGCTTCTTCCAAGAAACATTTTAACTTGTCAATGTATATGCCAAAAAGGGTAGGGGACAAGGGACATCCTTGCTTGACTCCAGTATTGCAGTTAATCTCTTTCAACCAACCCTCGGTGTTCTTAAACTTGGAAATAACATTTTCATATATCCTTATTGCAACATCCCTCAAATCGAAAGGCACTTTTATCTCTTCCAACCTATCCCAAAGGTTTTTCGTGGGAACTGTATCAAAATCATTTCTAAAGTAAAAACAACAAAAAAAAAGTTTGGTTTTAGTATTGCAGAACTCCTCTACAATGATCCTAAAGGTAACAAGATGTTCCATAGTTGAATGATATCTCCTAAACTCGGTCTGACTTTTATCTCTTTTATCGTGACTTTATAGACAAAGGTTAATCTTTTTTTTCAAAATAATTCCATAAAGTGTGGAAAAAATCGAGATAATCATAATGGTCCTCTAATTAGAGGGAATGTTTCTATCCCCATTTTTAAAGATAGTTACAATGGGGATTTGCATCCATGGTTTAGGGAATCCCTTCTTGACTACTAAATTGAAGAGCTTGTGTATGTGAGGATGAGAATATGCCCTTCGATTTAAAAAAATTCATCTTAGTAGCCTTCAATGTCCTTAGCTTTCTCATTTTCAAGATGCTTAACCCCGAACTCTATGTCATCTAAAGAAAAAAATTCATCCTTTATAGGGACAATAGGAATGGCGTCCATGGAATTAAGGAACTCGTAAGGACTTTTAAGGTAGGAATTTCAGTCTCTTAAGGGAATCATATTATTTTATTTAGTATTGCAGATTAGAATTTTCCTCCATAACTTCTTAGGATCAAGAATAGATAGTTCTGAAAGATTCTCTTGCCTTTTATTGATATAATACCTTTCTTTCCTTTTAATTAGGGATTTGTACACATTGATCTTATCAAGTTTTAAGGAATCATTAG
Source organism: Picea glauca (assembly GCA_000966675.3). Taxonomy (NCBI): domain Eukaryota; kingdom Viridiplantae; phylum Streptophyta; class Pinopsida; order Pinales; family Pinaceae; genus Picea; species Picea glauca. Next base: position 394,047 of record JZKD02S2231434.1, on the reverse strand, counting down.
AAGCATCCCTAATGGATTTCCTAGCAATCTTACATTCTTTATCATACTAATGGTTTACTTTTCTATTATCCATTTTACAACACACCTCGAAAGAGAACTTGTTAATAGAAGTGGAAAGGGTAGTTGTAAAATTATGATAGAGGTCTTCAATGTTGTCCCTACAAGTTAGGAGATGTAATTCACTATTTAAATCCTTTAAGAAAAGTTCAACTTTACTTTTGTCAAAGATAAATTGTCTTTAATTATTATAACTGTCTTCAATGATGCTCCTATCCAAGGAAAAGTTTAGAATTAGGGTTAAAGGTCTATGATGAGAGTCGGGTTCATGGTCATTTAAAAGCTCAAAATTTACTATGTGGTTGGAAAAGAGGATATCAGATATCACATAATCTATGACACTAATTTCTAGTCCATGAATACAAGTCATCTAGTTGGAGTTTGTCCACATCATTACTCAATTCCAAATTATTAGGTCTTGAGAGCTACAGAGCTTGACTAGCTCAGTACCAAATAAAATTCTCGGTTAGGTCTTCAAAGCTTCTTTTATAGATATTAGCTAAAATAAGGTCCTCATCTAGCCATAAAGGATTATGATTGGAATCATTTCCTAAAAGAGTAGCTTGGTTAGTTACAGTCCTAGCATTAAAGTCACCTAGCAGGAGGATATTACATTCATTTTTCAAACTATAAATATCTTGTTCTAAATTATTATAGGGGAAATTTTTATCTAGATTTATTTTCTTATAAAAAGTAGATTTAATAGGGGAAAAATAGAAAATTTATATATAAATATTCTTAGCCTTGATGTATGAAATTTCTATCCAAATGTACTCATTAACAGGGTTGATATTATGAAGTTGAGTGTGAGGATAAATGTTATTTCTAATATAACAAGATATGCCTCCTATCCCCCTTTGATGAGACTTTTTATTCTATGCTGACCACAAGACAAATCATGTTTGACAACATAGGTATTCCAACAGAGGACGAACACCTTCAGTAACTACTCACATAACCAGATCCAAGATCAACACACAGATGTTTTCACATGGTAAAACCCTTACAGGGAAACATCCACGGCCCCAGCCAACGCGGCCATTTGGAGCAGTTTATTAATGCAAAGAAAAAGATTACAGAGCGATTTTACAAGAGAGTTTCTCATAATCGATCATTAGAAAATGACCCTCCATGCTCTTTAAATAGAGATCATGGACCAATCGGGTGTTAGGCCACAGATCAATGGCTGTTAAGATCGAGGAGAGTATGAACCGTCAGATCACTCTATGTCGGGAACATATCGTGATCGTCGAATTTCCTAACTACAAATGCATACTAATGCATACTAAAGAAACACACTAGAAAACACACTTTTACCTAATGACACAATAGACCAAGTAGATTTTGCTAACTCCTAAGTGTCTAAATATCCTAACATCCCCCCTTAAGAAAAACTTGGGATAGGATTGAAGGATTTACAATAGTGACACAATAGGAGAAGGAAGGAGGCATTAGAGCCTACCCCCCCTTAATGACAACTTCCTGAACTCCTAACATAGAATGAAGTTTGGAAAACTTCGCCTCTGTAAGAGACTTTGTGAAAATGTCTGCAACTTGATATTTTGTAGGGGAAAAGAGCACTTTAATAACTTGATCATGAATGAGCTTTCTGATGAAGTGCATGTGTAGTTCGATGTGTTTTCTACGTTGATTTTGAACTGGGTCTTTGGCGAGCTTGATGGCACTCTGATTTTCACACCAAAGGTTGGTCGGATGCTGGTGCTAGAATACAAACTCTGAAAGGATCTATTGAAGCCACAGGGCTTCCTGACTTGCATTTACCGCTGCTCAGTACTCTGCTTCTGTTGAAGAAAGTGAAATAGCCAGTTGTTTCTTATAGGCCCAAGTGTTAGGTCCTGAACCAAGGATGAAAACATAACCTGCAGTGGACTTCTGATCATCAGGGTTGCCGACCCAATCTAAATTAGTGAAACAAACCAATAAAGGAGTCCCCCCTTAACTGTAATGTATCCCAAACTGAACTGTACCACGAACATAGAGAAGTATCCTTTTAGATGCTTTCCAATGGCTTTCATGGGGTGTTTGCATATATCGGGAAACAAGACCAACAACAAAGGAAATATTAGGATGGGTATGAGTCAAGTATAAGAGGCTATCAACTAACTGACAGTACAGGGTCGCATCAATTTCAGGAAAAGTACAAGTGGTAGAAATCTTGACTCTAGACTGGAAGGGATAAGGGGTTGGTTTACAATCATCCATGTGAAAGCGATGAAGAAGGTCAAAAGCATACTTAGACTGGGAAAGAAAAATTACGTCATTGGTTTGCAAAACTTGGAGGCCAAGGAAATAATGCAAAAATCCTAAGTCTGTCATTTCAAATTTCTTCTTAAAGCTGGTTTTCACATGGTTTAAAAGTTTTGAGTCACTACCAGTAGGGATAAGGTCATCAACATAAAGGACAAGGATTATGAGATGGCTTCCTACTTTCTTGGTATAGACATTAGGATCAGAATGGGATCTAGAGAATCCAGTGACAATAAGAAAGCTATCCATTTTGGCATACCAAGCTCGGGGAGCTTTCTTGAGACCATAAAGAGATTTCTTGAGGTGACAAACAAGGCTAGAGTCATTATGGACATAGCCAAGAGGTTGTTCCATGTAGATTTCTTCTTGCAAATCTCTGTGAAAGAAGGCAAATTTAACATTCATCTGATGGACCTCCCATTTATGTGAGGCAACAAGGGCAAGAACAAGGTGGATGGAATTCATTTTTTCTAGAGGGGCAAAGGTTTCATTATAGTCAATTCCTTCAACTTGGAAAAATCCTTTGGCAACTAACCGAGCCTTATGTCTTTCAACACTTCCATCTGATGCGTACTTAGTTCTATAGACCCATTTTCATATAACAAGTTTTCTTCCTTTTGGAAGAGGTATAAGATCCCAAGTATCATTTTCCATTAAAGAATGATACTCTTCATTCATTGTTGTATCCCAATTTGGATGACCTAAAGCTTCTGCAAATGTCTCTGGATCATGAGTTTCTGAAACTTGAGCCAAAAGAGAAAAGGCTCGCTGGAACTGTGAATGTGTCTGATGCTGATCTGAAGGATCACCGACAAGATCACCAGTTGCTTCTTGTGTCGAACGGACCCATCTAGGAAGCGGTGGAACTGGTGTTGGTTTAGGTTCAAAGGACTCATCTGGAGGAGGGTGAGCAGGCAAAGATGGATTTTCATCCTCATTGTCATCATCTGAAGAAGAAACCAAATCATAAGAAGGCACAAACATCGAAGATGTCTCGCAAGCCGAAGAAGGAACAATTGCCAAATTAGGCTCGCAGGCCAAGAGATTTTCATCAAATTTAACATCTCTTCTAATAATAATTTCATTACAATGTGATTAAAGAAGTCTGTAACCTTTGACATCTTCAGAATAACCAACAAATATACACTTCTCACTTTTAGGCTGCAATTCTTTCATTTTCTCATCAGGAATGTGAGCCCATGCTATACTGCCAAATACACATAAGTGACTTACATCTGGTTTAATTTTAGTCCAAGCTTCTTCCAGTGTTATATTTTTAAGAGCCTTTGTGGGAGTGCAATTTACTATGTAATTTTCACAGTTGATGGCTTCCACCCAATACTTTAGACTTTATCCCTTAGACTGGATCATACAATTAGCCATTTCTTTTAATGTGCGGTTCATTCTCTCAACAACACCATTTTGTTGTGGTGTACATGGAACAGTGTGTTGCATTTGGATTCCCTGAGTAGTGCAATAGATTGTAAAATTATTGTTCACATATTGACCTCCATTATCTGTTCTTAACCTTTGAATTTGATGTCAAGATTTCTTTTCTCTAAGGGCATTGTAGGCCAAAAACTTGTCAAAAACTTCACTCTTGAGTTTTAAGAAGTAAACCCAAGTACGTATGGAAAAGTCATCAATGAAAGTTAAGAAATACTTGCACCCAGAAAAAGAAGGAGAAGAAAGTGGACCACACAAATCACTATGAACAAGTTGCAAAGGACTCGAGGCATGCCAAGAGGCACGTTTGTCAAAACTATCCTGATGATGTTTGTCGAGAACATAACCGACACAAACACCATCTCTACATGAAACAAGAGGAAGACCAGTCACCATCTGTTGATTACATAGTTGCTGCAATGAGCGATAGTTTATATGACCAAACTGCTCATGCCAAAGTTTTCTCAAGTCATCGCTATGAGCAACAAAAACTGATGAAAAAGATGATGACCCAAAGTTGTCAACCTTGTACAACCTGGTAATATCATCAACAATTCTAGTTGCAAGAACATGCTTAGGATCTTTTAGATCCTTGATTACAGCTTGGTGAGGTGAAAACTCGATGGTTTTACCTTCACCTAAATGAGTGATTTGATATATTGATAGAAGGTTACAAGAAAGACTTAGAACACATAATACATCATTGAAATGACAATTATCTACTTGAATTGTTCCAGATCCTACAACACTAAGAGATTTATCATCACCAACAAATATTTTCTTGGTGTTACATTCATTTAGAGCATAAAATATGGCTTTATCCTTAGCCATATGATAAGATGCTCCTGAATCAATAAGCCACTCATCAGAAGAAGAAGTAGTAGTAGAAGTTGAATTGAAGGAGAAACCAGAAGCATAAAGTGCATGTCCATGAGAAGAAGTAGAATCAATACTGATGTTGTTTTTCTTCATCGTTGCTTCTAAAGATGCCATCTTCTTGAAACATTCGAACTCATACTGATCATCTTTATCACAAAAGTTGAATTTTTTTTTAGTATTCTTACTTTTATATTTTTCTCCTTTGTCACCAGTAGGAGCTGAAGTTGTCTGAGCAGGTTTGGTACCCTTGTGTTGTTTGTGGTTGTAGAAAGGATGTTTCTTCTTGGGATACTTGGGTTTATCTTTCTACTGGGCAACTAAGGCATTGTTGGAGGGACCTGCAGTGTTGATCACTCCAAATTGTACAAGCTTATCTTCCTCTCAAATCAAAGAAGCACAAAAGGACTCAAGACTGGGTTTTTCATAAGCTTCTTCCCATAGAGCCTCTCTCATGGAATAAAAGGTAGATACAAACACAGAATATGCACTACCTAGCTTAGAAAGAATAAGATAGATGCAACACTCTTCCTCCATATTTATCTTACATTCTTCACATATCTAAGTGTTTTAAACCTAGATAAATAGTCTCCAAGGAAAAAAAAATCATTTGGACTCAAGGTCAGTATTTGATTTTCTAACTGTTGTGCTTGAATAATATTGAGTTTACAAAACAAAGATTCAATCATGTCCCAAGATTTTTTGGGGTCATCAATATCTTGAAGGTGGTACCTTAAATTAGGAGAGATGGAAATTTCAATTATTCCACATGCTTCATCATTTCTATTATCCCACTTGGCTTTCTTATCATCATCAGTGGGTGCTTTTTCCTTTCCCAAGGTAATCCAGTACATGCCTTTACTTCTTAATAAATCTTCCATATGAGATTTCCATTGGAAGTAGTTGTTGTTGGTAAGCAAGACAGTACTTGTAGAAGCCATATTAAATATGTAGATAATGTGGATTTAAAAAATAAAACTGATGATCTGGATGGAAAGAGCTCGAAAAGTTATGCGGTTTTAAAAAAGACGGCACTGAAAATGGACTTATGATATTAGAGTTATGTCGTTTTTAAAAAAAGGCACAATCGGTAACCAAATGACCACGTGATTGTGTAAGTTGCTTTAGGAAGTGACCCACTTTTATATAGAGATGTGGGGATCACTTTTACAATGAAGTTACTTTATAACATAAAAGTTGCATACAAAATAAATAACTCTAAAATAAAATATTAAAGCTACTTATAGTGATTCACTTTTATACTTGAAGTGAAATACACTTTACAATTTTAGCATGAACTTTTTCAAAAAAGGTAACAAAAGAGAGTCTTGAACTCAAGACCTCTTACTTAATAAGGAAGCTTTTAACCAAATGATCTAGAAAAACATATTGTAATGTTCATAAGGAGGATTGTTGTTGTTGTTGTTGTTGAAGACGACCTTGGAGAGATTGCTAAAAAAAAACTCTTTTCACACAAGAAAAAAATTTCCCTTCTCGATGACAATAAGGGTTAGATCTCGGTTAGCTTACTCAGAAGATGCACCTTTTCCTATCAGTTTCTGATTTGTCGAGATCACACAGAGCATGGGAAAAAGAGAATATGCAGATCTAAAAGAGTAGCAACCCATAAATAAATAAAACAAAACCGAAATAAAACCAAAATACTACTCTGCAAAATTTAAAAAAAAATGTGTATTCAAGCTTTATACCTTCGGATCTGACTGTAATGGTCGTATCTTGGGCAAACAGAAACCTTTTCGAGTGAAATGAAAAGTTTTCCTAAGTGAAAAAAGCACTTTGGATGCAATGGAATAGTCCTATCAGCCCAGAAATGTACAGAAATAACAGAAAGTCGATATGAGGCAACTCAACTTCACGATCTTGATCTTCAATAGGAGCGGGTTTTCAAATAGGCTCTGATACCATGTTCAACAACACAGGTATTCCAACAGAGGATGAACACCTTCATTAACCACTCACATAGCCAGATCAAAGATCAACACATAGATGTTTTCACGTGGTAAAACCGCTACGAGGAAACATCCATGGCCCCAACCAACGCGGCCACTTGGAGCAGTTTATTAATGCAAAGAAAAAGATTACAGAGAGATTTTACAAGATATTTTCTCACAATCGATCATTGGAAAATGACCCTCCATGCTCTTTAAATAAATATCATGGACCAATCGGGTGTTAGGCCACATATCAATGGCCGTTAAGATCGAGGATAGTATGAACCATCGGATCACTCTATGTTGGGAACATATCGTGACCGTCAGATTTTCTAACTACAAATGCATACTAATGCATACTAAAGAAACACACTAGAAAACACACTTTTACCTAATGACACAATAGACCAGGTAGATATTACTAACTCCTCAGTGTATAAATATCCTAACAAATCATTCTATGTTAGGGACCTTAGACTCTTCATGCTCCCAAGTTTCAACTAGACAAATAATATCAATATCACTCGGGATCCAACTTATCATAAGACCTTTGTGCCATGGAAATCTGCGACAATTCCAAAAAAGGATCGTGAGTGTCCCAAATTCCTATTTATTATTATCCTTTTGGTCTTTATCCCTAACAATAGATTTTCAATTTCCAATTATTGCCCATTTTTCTTCTTTCCTCACTTCTTTTACCTTTTGAAGTTCCTTCCTTAATTTAGCTTGGTCTTCGGGAATGAGATCTTCATTTATAAATATTCCTAACTTTTTTAATCTTAAATATTTACTGAGTATGGTATATTTATGGTCATTACAACTTACTTTGACATAGATCAACCTATCTTTGTGATCAATTATTTTTCCTCGCCTCTTTGCTTCTACGAGGTAAATTGTTTCAATTTGTGATTTATTTTTTAATTATTCTTTTACTATTGTTACTGTATCCTCCTCTTATTGTTATTTTATACAAAAAATTATGAGGTTCAAGGATCTTTTATTAAGCTCATGGTCTAGTTCGATTAGCTTATTCATTTCCTTTTTGATGGGTTTGATATCCAATTTGTTTTATAGACCACTGAGGGTAAAATTGTTGGTTAGTTTTTCTTTTAGCTCTTTAATCATATATCTCACGTTGTGATTTTCTTCAGCCTCTACTTCTTGGGTTGATTGTTTTTTTTTTTTCCATTTCTTGAATTCTATCATCCATTGTCCGCAATTGGCTCTTGAACCTTGGCAATCTATCCTCCACAATTTGAATTGTATCTTCGAAGAGTTTACGTTTTTTATCAAGCATTTCCTCTATCTCTTGTCGGAGTCTTACGTCTCTTTCTTCACTCCTTTTTCTAATGATTCAAATCTATTTGGACTTTGACATCTCTTTCTTCTCTCCTTTTTTTTGGATGATTCCATATATTCGTAAAGGCTCTCCAGGGTAACTTCGGGGGGTGGAGTGCTCATATTGAAAAGAAGAGAGAATAAATAACAATTGCTAATTTGGATTGACTTTAAAAATGAAAAAAAAAATAATTGATAATAACGATAATAATTATTATCTCTAAAATCAAATTTTACTTATTAAACTTAAAAAAATAAGAAATAATATATATATATATATAGCCTAATTGAGCCGAATGGTTAAGAACATGTGTTTCCTCCTAATAGGTCACAAGTTCAAATACATATACCTTAGTAAAAGAGGGCATGTCTAATTATAATTTACACTGATATTATAAATAATACAACGTTAACACATGTTGACAAAGTGTCCTCAGACACGTAATTTTACTAATAAGGAAAAAGTGATTACAATCTGAAATTCATAATCTACTCCTTAACCTCACATGAAGAAGGAGCTAGTTTATATAGATTAACTCTAAACTAAAAACTAGGAGAACAACCAATCACATAATCACATGAGTATGATAGATGTTCTTTACATGGAAGCTAGGTGTCCTTATCCTAACAAACTAGAATAAACTAATTTCTAAAAACATTTATACTAGAAAATACTTAGACTATAGAACTTTAGGATTATGAGGCTAACAATCCCCCCTTTAATCTGGAAGTTCATTTTTACAAAGACCAAGTTCATCTTTGAACTTAGTGAACTTTATTCTACCATGAGGTTTGGTAAAAATATTTGAAGTTTGATTTTCAGATGAACAGAAATGAGGCTTGATGATGTCGTTGATGATGAGAGATCTGATGAACCAGTACTTGGTGTCGACATGTTTAGTCTTTGAGTGAAAAACCGGAGTCTTGGCCATATTTATTATTGACTGGCTGTCGATAAATAAGGTAGTTGGTGATTTCTGAGTTTCACCAAGATCCTGTAAAATTCTGCGTATTCATACAATCTCACATGATGCTTCCCAAGTTGATATGTACTCTGCCTCTGCTGAAGAATTGGAAATTGTTGTATGCTTTTTACAATTCCAAGATACTGCTGTTGAACCCATATTCATTAAATAACCTGAAGTGGATGTTCTATCATCAATGTCACCTACAAAATCATCATCTGAATATCCAACAAGTGTAAATTTTTTGTTCCTTTTGTAGAGAAGACCAAAGTCTTTTGTACCTTGAATGTATCTTAGTACCCTTTTTGTTGAATTACAATGACTTTCCCTTGGTTCCTAAATAAAACCTGAAACTATTGGTTCCTACACAAAACTTGAAAGTATACTCACTGAATATGACAAATCTGGTCAAGTATTTGTCAAATAAATGAGACTTCCAACCAATTTTCTGTACTTTGTACTGTTTACCAATTCCCCCCCTTCAAATTTTGAAAGTTTCAATTTCAACTCCATGGGGGTAAGAGAAGGTTTACAATCTTCCATGCCAAATTTCTTTAATAAATCAGTGACATACTTAGTTTGAATAAGGAATATTTAGTTAGGATGTTGAGAATCTTCGACTCCAAGATAATAATGAAGTGTTCCTAAATCAATCATTTTGAACCCTGCTTTAAGTTCTTCCTTAACTTTTTTGATGCGAGATTCATTATTTCCTATTATGATTAAGTCATCAACATAGAGTACAAGTATCACCATGTGCTTATCTTGCATTCGAAAATACAATGTATCATCTGAATTACTTCGCTAAAAACCCACCTTATGTAGGTACTCATCCATTTTTGCATACCAAGCTCGAGGAGCTTGTTTCAAACCATATAAATCCTTCACAAGTTTGCAAACTTTATGTTCTTGTCCTTTTGCTTCAAAACCTTGTGGTTGAGTCATGAAAATATCTTCCTTTAGATCACCATTCAAGAAGGCACTTTTGACATCCATTTGATGTAATTTCCAACCATTATGTGCAACCAAATTGATAACCATTCTGATGGTGTTCCATTTAGTTATGGGTGCAAAAGTGTCTTCATAATCAATTCCTTCCTGTTGAGCGAAACCTTCTGCAACAAGTCTTGCTTTGTACTTGTCAATTTTACCATTGGGCTTCTACTTTACTCAATAAACCCATTTGCAACCGATGGGCTTAACATCTTGTGGATGATCAACTAATTTCCAAGTCCCATTTGCAAGTACTGAATCATATTCATTAATCATTACTTCCTTTCATTCTTTATGTTCAACTACTTCAGCAAAATAAGTAGGTTCAATGGAAGCATGAGCAAAATTAACTTATGCTCTTTAATATCCTCTAGTTCCTGTTTTGTTCATTTCATTTGAATGAACATCTTTGAGAAGTTGTTCGGTCCACTTTAGATTCTTATGTTGAGGGGATTGAGGATCTGAATCACCATTATTGTTGAAAAGAGGGTTTAAAAAAATGAGGTCTTCTTTCATCTGAAATATATGAGGTTGGAGAAGATACTTTTGAATATTCAGTATCAGAAGAATCTTTTGTCGATTCATTATCAGATGAATCAGAAGAATTTTTTGATAAAAAGATGTCTTCTGGAGTAACCAAGTCTTTTTCAAACCAAAATGCTTTCTTTCATTTGTTGAATTTACCTTTACCCTTAGTGTTTTTTTTGTCTAAACGACTAAGGATTTGGTTAATCTCATCTAAACTGTTACTTTCAGTTTCATTAAAAATTACATCTCTACTGAAAATGGATTTTCCATCTGAAAGCAATCTATACCCTTTCTTTTCATCAGAGTATCCAATGAAGGTACACTTCATACCTCGGTTTTCTAATTTAGTCATCTTTTCCTTAGCAATTAAAGCATAACATGTTGAGCCAAAAACCCTAAGATGATTTTCATTGGGTTTAAAACCATACCAAGTTTCATAAGGTGTTTTTCCATCTAAAGCTGATGTAGGTGATCGATTTCTGAGATAAACTGCAGTATGGACTGCTTTAGCCCAATATTTTGTGCTGAACCCTTTAAACTGCATCATAGATCTTGCCATCCCCATGAGAGTCCTGTTCATCCTTTCAGTAACTCCATTCTATTTTGGAGTATAGGAATTTGTCAGTTGCCTCTTAATTCCATTGTTTCGACAACAATCATTGAATTCAGTTGATGTGAATTCACCTCCATTATCAGTTCTCAAAGAAGCAACCTTTTCTCTAGTTTCATTTTCAACCATGTGTTGAAAATTTACAAACTTTTCAAAAACTTCAGACTTTGCCTTTAAAAATTATACCCATGTCATTCTAGTGTGGTCATCAATGAACAATATAAAGTATTGACATCCACCAAAAGAAGATTCCATTGGACCACATATATCACTGTGAATCAACTCCAAATACTTTGTTGCTCACCATGAGCTAGTTGGAAAAGATTCTCGCTTTTTCTTGCCTAAAATACAAGATTCACACTTGGAATTTTCCTTCTTGAAAGTTGGCAAACCCTTCACAAAATCTTGGGACTTAAGTTTCAAGAGACTTTCAAGGTTTAGGTGACCAAATCGAAAATGCCATAATCTAAATGAAGACATTTCATAATTCACTGTTGTTGCAACCTCTTCTTGTCTTTGGATGGTTGTACCATTCATTCTTAGTAACTTCCCATCTTCATATCCATTCATTATAGTTTTCAAATTATCCTTCACTGACATAATCTTCACCAAACCATATTGCATGACAATTTGATGTCCAGCTTGTTTGATTGTGACTAAGGATAACAATTTTTTCCTAAAATATGGTACATACCAAACATTTGAAATCAATGTTTCACCAATTCCAGGGAGAAAAACTTTCACTGAACCTTTTACTTGAGGTATATGAGTTGTATCATCAGCTAAATAAATGGTATTTAGTTGAACATCTTTATAATTCCAAAAATATTCTATGCGATAAGTCATATGCTGAGTAACCCCTGTGTCCAATATCCAATCATTTTCAAATGAATTTGCATGTTGAACTGCTGAAAAAACATATTCATATTCATCATCCTGATAATCTTGATCTTCTACATATTGCACTGATTGTTGAGAGTTTTCATTTGACGTCTGCTTGAGCTTTGTCAATTGATCATTGTTGGTAAGACAATTTGATGCATAATGGCCCATCTTTAAGCATCTTTTACATCTTACTTGACTGAAATTTTTGCCTCTTCCTGATTGTGCATTACTATTGTGATTATTACTTTGAAAATTTTGTTGATGAAAATTGTTACGACCTCTACCTTGACCACGACCTCTGCCATGACCTCGATTATAAGACTGATTCTAAGAATGTTGAGAATTTTATTTTCCCCTTCCTTTAGAACTTTCAACTTTAGTGTAAAGAAGATCTTCTCTTGATTGTTTTTGTTTTCCAAAGGTTTTACTATGTTGAGCCAACAATTCACTAAGTGAATCAAAAGTTCTAGTAGATAACTTATCAGTTATTTGCAAAGTCTCAAGAAAATTCTTATAAGATGGAGGCAAACCATTTATTGCAATGGAGACTAGAAAACTATCTTCAAGTTTAGAAAAACCACCTTTGATGATTTCCAGATGAATTTTCTTAATCCTTGAAATGTATTCTAGTACATCGCCATTGTCTGCTAATATTTGTTTAAGCAATTTCATTTGTAGATCAACTCTTTGAGATGCAACAAGAGTATCAAG
>JZKD02S2231434.1:314230-325371 GCA_000966675.3 Picea glauca | reverse complement strand
TATAACTTGAATTGGTATACATGTACTGAACTTGCCCATTTTAATTTTCATGTTTAACAAATCAAATAACTATCTTTTTCATGAGCATATATCATGTGACATACAAATAGGCCTATAGGTACACATCTCAATGTCTAACAAAGTCTAAGTGACTCTAAACAAATGTTAAACTTTGAATTATCAAGATTAGTAAACAACAATGTTCTAACTACCTAAGGTCAAAATATGGGGCATTACATTCAGGATGAGATGAGTATGTTGACTATTTGAATGGTGGAAGATTCTTATCAGATGGCTCTAAAAGAAGAAGAGAAGTTGAGCCGAAAGCTAAGTCAAAGAGGCCGAGGCAGAAGTCAACCCAAAGGAAAATCTGTTGTCCAGGACAGAAACCATAAGCCCAAGGAAAACTGGAAGAAACCTTAGACTCGAACTGAGAGAGGTGGAAGCTCACAGCGGGGGAAATATGCTGAATAGAGAGGACAACATACTGAGAAAAGAGGAGGGTATGCTGATAATAATACTTTTCCTTGTGCTAGAGGTAGGGGAAGAGGCAGAGGTGGAGTAATTACATGCTTCACATGGGGAAAGAATGGACACAAGTCTTATGAGTGTCCTGATAAAAAGAAAGAGGGTGGAGAGAATCACATCGCCGAAGCACAAGGGAGAAATGTTGAGGCGGAGGATGCTGAAGGTGGAAGATCACTGATGATGCAGAAAGTTCTTTTGACACCCGAAAGGAAGGTGGAGAGTTCATTCCAAAGGACTAGACTTTTTTGGACTTCTTGCAAAACCAAGGACAGAGTGTGAAAGGTCATTGTGGACAGTGGTAGTAGAGATAATCTTGTTTCAACCGAGATGGTAGAAAAGCTGGAGCTGGAGACGATTGAACATCCGAGCCCATACAAAGTTTCATGGCTACAAAAAGGACATCAGGTAAATGTCACTAAACAATGTGTAGTTGAATTTAAGATAGGAGGATATAATGATAAGATCTTGTGTGATGTTATTCCTGTGGATGTTTGTCATCTATTACTGGGTAGACCATGGCAATATGACAGAAATGTGATTCATGATGGGAGGATGAACACATACACCTTAGAGAAGAATGGGAGGACACACATGTTGCTTCCAATTAAGGATAAGGAGGTGAAGCCGGAAGTGAGAAACACATTAATTCTCATGAGTGGGAAGGAACTTCTTACAAAGGTTAATAAGAAGGAGGATCCACAGTTCATTGTGGTCAGAAAACCAAAGATTGTTCTGAATAGCACAAGAGTGGATGATTTGCCAGAAGAAGTTCAGGAACTGCTGGAAGAGTTCGCTGATATAGTCGTGGATGAATTACCTCGTTTGTTGCCACCGATCAGAAGTCTGAGCCATCATATTGATCTCATACCAGGAGCCAGTCTGCCAAACAAAGTCGCGTACAGATTGACATCGCAAGAGAATGAAGAGGTTAAAAGGTAGGTCTAGGAGTTGTTGGACAAAGGTTTGGTCAGGGAGAGCTTGAGTCCGTGTGCTGTTCCAACAGTACTCAGTCCAAAGAAAGATGGAGGTTGGAGGATGTGCACTGATTCAAGAGCCATTAACAAGATAACCATCAGGTACAGATTTCCATTGCCGAGGATGGATGATCTGATGGATTGCTTGAGTGGAGAAAAATACTTTTCAAAAATTGATTTGAAAAGAGGATATCACCAGATTCGCATGAGAGAGGGTGATGAGTGGAAGATAGAATTCAAAACCAACGAAGGGTTGTATGAATGGCTTGTTATGCCATTTGTCTTAACAAATGCGCCAAGTACCTTCATGAGATTGATGAACGAAGTCCTGAAGGAGTTCATCGGAAAATTTGTCATTGTGTATTTAGATGACATATTGATCTACAGTAAAACAGTAGCAGAGCATCTAAAGCATTTGGCTACAGTGATGAAAAGATTACAGCAAGAGAAGCTGCTCATAAACATGAAGAAATCCTCATTCATGAAGACAGAGCTCATTTACTTGGGATTTGTTATTTCTGCAGATGAGTTGAGGATGGATCCAGATAAAGTGGAGGTAATAAAAAATTGGCCATCGCCGAAGAATATCTTTGAGGTGAGAAGTTTTCATGGATTGGTTAGTTTCTACCGAAAGTTCATCAAGAATTTTAGTGGAATTAGCACAGCGATGATGGATATCTTGAAGAAAAGACACAAGTCTCTTCACTGGACTGAAGAGGCTGAGAAAATTTTCAATTTGTTGAAGAGGAAGATCACGGAACAACCAATTCTGGTGTTGTCGGATTTCCAGAAGACATTTCAGGTGAAATGCGATGCAAGTGGATTTGCGATTGGGGAAGTCTTGAGTCAGGAAGACAGGCCAATAGCATACTTCAACGAGAAGTTGAATGAAGCGAAGTTGAAGTACTCTACTTATGATAAGGAGTTTTATGCTATCATCCAGGCATTGAAAAAATGGAGGCATTACTTGATCCCGAAAGAGTTTGTATTGTATAGCGATAACCATGCATTGCAGTTTGTGACTCAACAAGAAAAGTTGAATCAGAAACATGTCAAATGGGTTGAGTATATGTAGAATTTCACATTTTTTATTAAACATATTTCTGGTACTGCTAACAAAGTTGCTGATGCTTTGAGAAGGAAGTGTTTACTGTTGCAGGAGTTCAAAGTCAAAATGCTGGGTTTTGATGATCTCAGGGACATGTACATAGATGATTAGGATTTTAAAGAAGCGTATGAAGCAACTGAGAATCCAGTTCTCAGAGATAGAAGCCAATGGATAGAATACATGATCTAGGAAGGATTGTTGTTTAAGGGAAATCAACTATGTATTCTGAATTGCTCCATGAGGGACAATCTGCTGAAGGAGAAACATAGTGGAGGATTGGCTGGACATTTCAGTCATGACAAAACATTCGTGAAGCTGAATGAGTCAGATTTTTGGCTGAGAATGCGAGTAGATGTCAAGAGATTCATGGACCAATGCAGAATTTGCCAGCATTCGAAGGGAAGAAAGAAAAATGCAGGGTTTTATCAACCATTGCCCATACCAAAAAGGCCATGGGATGAAATTAGCATGGATTTCATATTGGGGTTTCCAAGAACACAAAGAGGATTTGATTCGATCTTTGTGGTGGTGGATAGATTTTCCAAGATGGCACACTTCATTCCAAGTCAAAAAACCAGTGACGCGACTCACATTGCGAACCTGTTTTTCAAAGAAGTCATTCGAATTCACGGCCTACCAAGGAGTATAGTTTCGGATAGAGATACGAAGTTCATAGGGCACTTCTGGAGGACCTTATGGAGGAAGTTGGGAACTAACTTTTCTTTTAGTTTAGATTATCATCCTCAGACGAATGGACAGACATAAGTAGTGAACAGAAGTCTGGGAGACTTGCTGAGGAGCCTGGTGACGGAACACCACAGCCATTGGGACAATGTATTACCATAGGCAGAGTTCGCTTATAATGACTTAGTAAAAAAAAGCACAGGGTAGAGTCCATTTCAGATTGTCTATGGCATGCAGCCGAGAGGAATTTCTGAGTTGAGGGATTCAGAACAGACTGCGACTAGGAGTGCTAGTGCAGAAGATTTTGCAGAAGCGATGAAGGAACTTCACAGCCAGGTGAAGGAGCGATTGCAGAATTCAAATCAGGAGTACAAGCATAGAGCAGATCAACACAGAAGACAACTTTAGTTTGAAGTTGGTGATTTGATTCTGGCACATTTGAAAAAGGAAAGGTTTCTGAGAGGGACATATAACAAACTAAAGATGAAGAAAATCAGGCCATGTAGGGTCTTGAAGAAATTTGGGGCAAATGCTTATGAGATTGAATTACCCGATGGGATCGGAATTTCTCCGATATTCAATGTCTCATATTTGTACCCATACAAAGATGATGAAGCAGGAACAAGTGATGAACAGTCAGAGCTTCAGTGGAAAAAGAAGATGCCAGTTGCAGAGAAGCCACAAATGGAAATAATACTAGACAAAAGAATTGGCAAGAAGACCAGGAGGAAAGAATACTTCGAATATTTGGTCAAGTGGAAGGGCTATCCAGCTGAAGATGCCAACTGGGAGAATGAAGTAGAAATTCATAAGCATGGACAGACCATGCAAGAGCTCATGGATAGGAGCCCATGAAAATTTTCAAGCGAGGGAGTATGATGCAGGAGCATCTCCCACATCAAGCAAGCCAACGTGGAAGCGGAGGACAGCTGGACAAGCGCCAACACAAATTTTGAAACACCTTGAAATTGTTGCACGAACTTTAATGTGGAAATTTAATGAAGCGTAGTTATGTATTGTAGAGAACCTTGAGCGATCCGCTCTCGTCCATAGTAGGTAGGAGGCATTTATGTAAGTAGGTAGAATTGAATATTAGATTAGACAGTTTTAGAAGGAGTGGAGGGAAAACGGATATAGGCACCCTCATTGTGTGTTGTAACATAGTTAGAAGCATTGGAGCATAGAAGAGAAGTAAAGAGTTGTGTAAGAACACCCATGTACTGATATTTGGATTAATAGAAAGAGGTTGATTCAAATTCATGGTTTTGTGTTTATTCTTTGTGTATTGATGCTGAATGATATGCTCATGAATGTTTGCTTCCTGGTATACATTTTCTTTTATATGTTGTGTATGTGATTTCATGGTTTGAGTTTGAAGTCTGGAAGGAAGAAGGAATGAGTTTCAATTGTTTCTCTGTCTAAGCAAGATTCCTGCAAGGAGTGCAGTTGAATTGTCCACAAGGAGTGCGTCGACAAGGAGTTCATAGGGTTGTCTCTGAAAGATCAGGAGAGGTAGCGGTTGTTCTCGTTTCCTCAGAGTGCAGCTAGGCACAGGAGCTGTGCAAGGAGTGTGCAGGCCAAGGAGAGTCTCAGGGTTGTGAACCTGAGCAAAATATCGAAGGACTGTTGCAGAAGGTGTGCGCAGAGTCGAAGTACATAACACTTGAGAGTGGTTGGAGGTCGTCTCGAGGAATGAGTGCAAGAATCCTCTTTGAGGTTGAAGTTGTGAGAAGCTCAGGAGGAGGAAGGCCTTTGAAAATGTAGAGGGGCATCGAAAGTTTGTAGCACAAGCAGACAAGTCCAGGGAAGAGTTCTTCATTTTCCTTCATAGAAATCATCAAAGAGAAAGAAATCGAGGGTCAAAAATTTGTGGAGAGGATTAGTGAAATCCCTCCAGCCGTCAGATCTGCCAGAGAAGAGAGGAGGTTATGGATGCATCTAGAGTTCAAGATCAGGAGAGTGTGGACCATAGGATCTTCACAGAAATACCCATTAGCTGTTGGATTTACCAGGAGTTGCACGGAGTTTAAGCTTCGTGAACGGGAGGAGGAAAGTTTCGACGAGAGGCGTGGCCATCAGAACTTCGACATTCACAAAATCGGGAGTCACGAGGATGATTGATCGGGAATTTTCATAGTGAAAATCCCAGAATCAATCTGAGTCGTCCATCTTGAGGAGACAGGTGGCAATCATCAGGAGCCCATCGACATTTTGACCATCGGGACTCACATAGGTAAGGGTTTTGGTTTTGCAATTGGTGAAAACCCGAGGGTCAATTTGAACCATCCATCCACTTGGGACGAGTGTCAGAAATCAGAAGAGAGACGAGGATCGACATTTCGTGAGTTCTGGAGACGAGGAAAACTTGCATTTCAGAATTGCGAAGTCCGATTTTATGAAAAAAGGAGAACCTCGTGTGGGACCCAGCTGATGTCATCTCGTCAGAACAAGGCATCGAGAATTTGAAGTCACAGAGACCTCGATATCAAATCAGGTTCATTCATCTCTAGAGGACGCATGGCGACAATCGAGGCTATCGGGGGAAATCCCGACAGGGAAGCCAAATCGGCATATCGAAATTCGGCGTTTCGCGAATCCTGAAGACAAGGCAACCAGAGCATTTGAAATCATGAATTGTGAAATAGTAAGGAGCAGCGAGGACCATCCATCCTTGAGGATGCGTGGCCGAGATCGAAGCCTTTAGGAAATTCCCCAAAAGGAAAAGTGAATTGTCGGGAAATTGAGAGTCGGGAAATCGGGAATCCTGTTGACAAGAGGCCCAATACATATTGACACTCGAAACCCCGAACCCCGATAAAAGGTATGACTGCGGTCATATAAAGGCAGGTCACATGACTAGGGAATAGCTAGGAGGGGCTAAAGCACAAAGGGAGCATATCGAGAAAGCGAAGATCGGGAAATCGGGAACCAAAGGGTCATGACATCGGGATTTTGAAAACCCCGAAACCCAATTGTGACTTTCTGTGGTGAACGGAGAAGGTACCATACCTAAAGGCTGTAAGGTGATGAAAAAGACCTGTGGGTCAAAATTTAAATAAAGATTCCAGGGGAGAATCGAAGGAGCCGCTCCAGCTCGAGGGTGAACTTTGAACGATCCTTAAAGACCGGGAGGTTAGCGTACAGGCCCATTGCCGAGGCAAGGGGGCGCCTGCGTCAATGCCCCAACTTGTTTTCATGACACTAGAAATATATATAAAATTATACCTCTTTTTCATTGCATAATAGAGGAAAATTTGTATATTTTGAGGTAATGAAACTTAGCACACTGATTGTCAAAATTGATTTGTGGGTCTCCCATGCCATTGCATATTTCCTCAAGTTTCAAAACTCTCATGCTTTGTAACTAGACTCCCGTTGGTGTGCATTCTCTATAAGGTTATATATTTTTCCATGATAAATGCATCACAATATTTGTCAAAAAGTAAACTTGTAAACCTATGTGACCAATATGAAAAATTAGAAATTATTGAAGATATTATGGGTCATGATCTTATTTTTAATGCAATGGTCACAAACACCAAAAAGTTTGGAAGTTTTAAAAGAACATGACATGGTATGTTTGTGTGGTGTTTTGAAAGTCATGGTTAAGGAACTTCCAACCATCATATATATTACCAAGTTCAAACGTGACCACATTTTGTGGGTTAAAATTTTCAACTTTATAATGGGCATGACTATATCACAAACACTCAGAAGTTAAAAAATTTCACCAACGTGATGAAAACCTACCCCATTTGGGGTATTGCATTATTCATTAAGTTCAAACATTCTAAATATTACACCATAATCAAAATAAAATATTTTAATTTCATAATCAAAAGGGTAAGGAAATACAAGTCATAACACTAGTTCAAAAGTTAGAAATTATGCACCGCCATCACACTTCACCATAAGTTCAAAAACAAAGTTGGTGATGTGAAACTAGTATTAGAAGAGAGAACCCAAGCATATGTATGTATCACACCATTGAACATTTTACATTGCATTAATTGATTGAAAAATTTCACATTCCCTGACAATTGGGAGGAGCTTCCATCACCGAGTGAGGGAACTTAAGAAAAGGCTCAATGTTCTACCATCTTAACAACACTTACTTGAAATCTATCATAGGTTGGTTCCAGAATTTCCTATCTCCCTTTGTTTCATGTTTTCATGAGCGAATACTTGTGGGATGATATTTAGATTTAAAAGATATGGGATTGGGCATGTCAATTTCCTTGTTGCACACACAGTCTTGTGGTTGTGTCACCATAGGGTTTCTACTTGTCAAGCTATGTGTTTGAAACCAACATCCATTGAAAATAAATATTTTTAGTTATATTTGACTTTTAGAATATTCTTATCACATTTTTGTTAACAGATTTCAAACCATATCCCTTTTGAATAATCATTGATTTAATTTATTTCTTGTTACCAAGGTTCTATTTGAAATATAATGGAAATTTCCTTCCCTAATCTTTGCTTCTCCTTTGCTTTAGTTTTAAGAGAATATGTGCATAGGCCTTGTATCATTGGTTGCATATCAATGCTTTCTGTGAAATCTCCAATCATGTTTCAATTTTCCAGGAACACTCACAGAGTTTCAGGAGGATCCAGGAACTCTTACAGAGGTCCAAAAGGATCTGGAATGTCCACAGAGGTCCAACACAGTTAAAAATGCTCAAAATTCTATCGTCCTGAATTCTATAGAAAATGTCATCAATGCATAGATCTCGTCATTAGATTTCCAACGACACAAATGACAAGTCAAACAAAGTTCTTATGCAAATGTTATGGCCAGCCAAAGTTTGAGTCAAACCATAGAAAATGTCAAAGGTCAAAGTCAATATGGTCAAAAGGGTGACATGTGTCACCAATGCAAGGGTGACACATGGCACAACCATGTAACAGACTGGGCAGGTGATGTACATGACTAGTTGGCAGGTGACTAGGTAGATCGTACAAAACAAGTGGTCCAATCACAAGTTGACAAGTGGTAGAGATAAGTCAATGAAAGGTTGCCATGTGGCAATATCCCATTGGTCGTTATGTTCATGGTTTATTAAAATTTTAGGAGTCGACAGGGGTCTAACCTGCAACCTCACAAATCCTTACACCAAGCTCCATACCAATATGCCACACACTTTTCACTTAACCATACATGTTGCAAAATATATTTAAGTTTGATGAAAGGTTTGTTGGATGGAAAAAAGGGCCAAGGGCCTAATCCCTTGACCCCTATCTTGTGATAATGTAATATTCCATATAACCATGGGTCCTAAAGTTTCAGGTGTTTTAAAATGATATATTCCATATGTTTATAATAATATAGCCATATACCAATAAGAAACAAAATGTTTGGCGGTTGGTGGGGCTCAAACCCCTGACCTACCATTGAATATACCAATGACTTAACCAATCAACCAAAGGTGTGGGTCTTGTTCTAAATTCCCGCTAACAAACATTTAATTCCATCAATAGTTGTGGATGGAGGTTGAGGGGCGTGCCCTATTTAATGAGTGTGCAGATCGAGAATTGAACACAGACTCATAATTACAGAGTTATGTCTCGAAGTGCAAGCCCGAGGGTACAAGGACTTTGAGGCTACACCGTAAAGAATGTCTAGAGGTCCCTTGACAAAATTTTAAGAAATTCATACTCATTTTTCACAAATTTTCGCAAGGAATCCAAGAGTGCATTTCGTTTCTGCATTTGAGCAACATGTAAAATGGTCTTTGTAAAACACAAGAATTTTAGTATTAACAAAGAGGTCTCTATTGGAAGCGAGCCCAAAGATGTAGCCCAAATTGGGTGAACTTTTTATCAAACTTGTGTATGTGATTTTTTCATTATTATTCATTTTGAGTCGAGTTATTTGCAATTTATTCATCGATAAATTGTATATGGTTAGATAATTATTTCACATGTGAACTGTAAACAATCAAGCGATCATTATTGTTTCAAAGATCAACTGGATCTTTATGTGTTTTTAAAATAATCAACATCTAAGGATTTTTTGGATCAAGTTGGTAGTATTGGTTGTGGAGCCTGATTATCTTCCTGATTCAGAGGTCTTTTACTTTCAGCCGTGTTTATACCCCATGAAGTATTTACACCCCAAAAGTATGTACACTCTTCCACACGGGGGAGTCCAGAGGGGGGGTACCCCCTCTGCAGGGTCCTGGGGCAAGCGGGGGTTCGGGGGCGAAGCCCCCGAATGAAAATTTTCCTTGTAAAAGTATATTGTAATTTCATTGTAAATCTTGACCGTTCATTATAAGGTCACAGATCTAACGGTAGAAATTAAGTTAGGTTTTTTTTCCCTAGAAGGCAACCCTCTTTTATGAGGGAAATGTATTGCGGCTATGGAGGATGGAAAGTATTGTATTCTGGGAGAGGAGACTGTGAGAGAAAGAAGAGGAAGTTACAACGGGTTTTGTTGTAGGTTGTATCCCTTCATTTGTTGGATAATAATAAAGGAAGGACCTAGCAATTTCTCTCATGGATGTATCCCACACTGGGTGAACTACGTAAATCTGTGTCTCTCTTGTATTGTGTATCTTTTGTGTTTTGTTTCTGCATTTTTTTTATTTTATTGCTCTGTAGTCCTATTTTTCTAACAACTGGTATCAAAGAGAAAGGTAACTCGCAGGAAAAGAGGGTTCCTGATTCGAGTGGGAGCAATGTCAGAAGATGGAAAGTTAAAGGTCGAGAAATTTAACGGCCAAAACTACCAGTTATGGAAGATGTAGATGGAAGATTATTTATATCATAAGGATCTATTCCTACCATTGGGCAGAGTAGAAAAGAAGCTGACGACCATGAAGGACAAAGAATGGGAGATTCTTGACAGAAAGGCTCTAGGAACGATACGGCTAAGCTTGGCAGCGTCGGTGGCTTTCAATATTTCGAAAGAAAAGACAATGAAGGATCTGATGGACACGTTGGCTAAACTATATGAAAAACCCTCGGCGTCCAATAAGGTATTTCTAATGAAAATATTATTTAATATGAAGATGTCAGAAGGTGGATTTGTTGCATATCATTTAAATAAATTTAATACGGTTACTAATCAACTAAGTTCCGTAGAAGTGGACTTTGATGATGAGATTAGGGCTCTTCTAATCTTGTGCTCATTGCCAGAAAGCTGGAACATCTTGGTCATGGTTGTAAGTAACTTTGTCTCTGGTCCAAATACTTTAAAATTTGATGATGTTGTTGGTGTTATCCTTAGTGAGGAAATGCGACGGAAAAGAACAGGTGAGACATCGGGTAATGAGTTGAACATGGAGAACAGGGGAAGAAAAAAGGATAGAGGAAAGGGCTCAGGGAACTATGGAAATTCTAGGAAGGGAAGATCCAAATCCAGACTTGGAAAGATAGAGTGTTGGAATTGTGGGAAGAAAAGACATATGAAGAAAGATTGTAGAGCTCCAAAGAAACAAAGAGATGGACAGCAAGAGAGAAATCAGGAAGCAAATGTAACAGGTGATGTGTTACAAGATGCTTTGATTCTTTCTGTAGATAATGTTTATGAGTCTTGGGTAGTAGATTCAGGGGCTTCATTTCATTCCACACCCCATAGGAAACATTTTCTATATTATGTTCAAGATGATTTTGGATAGGTTCATTTGGGTGATGATGCACCATGCAAATTTGTTGAAATGGGAAAGGTAAAAATAAAGAAATGCAATGGAAACCAATGGCTGTTGAAAGAGGTAAGACCTGCTCTAGATTTAAGGAAAAATCTAATTTCAACAGGGTAGTTGGAAAGTGAAGGTTGTATATCCATATTTACAGATAAGACATGGAAGGTCATCAAAGGATCATTGGTGATAGAAAAAGGA
>JZKD02S2231434.1:278799-311922 GCA_000966675.3 Picea glauca | reverse complement strand
ACAATGGGTTTTGTTGTAGGTTGTATCCCTTCATTTGCTAGATAATAATAAAGGAAGGACCTGGCAATTTCTCTGGTGGACATAGCCCACACTGGGTGAACCACGTAAATCTGTGACTCTCTTGTATTGTGTATCTTCTGTTTTTTGTTTCCGCATTTGTTTTATTTTATTGCTCCGCGGTCCTGTTTTTCTAACGGGTATTAGAGTAGGTTTGACAAGTGTTTTCAAGTGAATGCTTAAAATAACCAAACTCAGACTTGGTAAAAGAGAGCTTGCAAGTTATAACTGTGATATTGAAAGAAGACTTTGTAAGCATAAGATGGATTTTGAAGGAAAGGAGGGAGAGTATCCTCCAATGAGTTTGGAAGAAATGTTGGATACACTTCACTCAATGAGAGAGATAATATATGATTTGCAACGAAGAATTCAAAACACCATAAGTGGATAATCTTTGGTAAAAGGAGGAGGAGGTTAAGGTGGTGGACCTTTAGAGCCCCCTTCACCATCCTCATCATCATCTTCCTTTGAAGAAAGTGAACATTCTTCTCGTCGAAAGAAGTCCTCTAAGAATTCTCATCATAATATGCCTTTATTAAAGTTGGATGTCATGTTTGAATTGTCGACCTATGATGGAGAATTTAATGCCGAGAAATTAGACAACTGGATAAAGAAATTAGAGGTATATTGCATGGTTCAAAAGACCGTGGATGAGGCTGCAAAGATACAATTATCTTCTCTTCGACTAAGTGGAATAGCCTTAATATGGTGGGAGAGTAAAATGAAATTTGATCTTGTTCAAAAGGGTAAAGTAATATCTTTTTGGGATCATTTTACTAGGGATTTAAGAAAACAGTTATATCCATTGGCTTATATGCAAACGATACTGATAGAATGGAAATATCTAAGGTGGGGTAAAGGCCAAAATATTTAAGCATATACTCATGAATTCAAAAATAAGGCATTACCCTTAAGAATTATGTTGTATACCCATGAAACTCTTCTAAAGTATATCGGTGGCATGCACTCCTATATTCTTCACACTAATTCAATGTTTAGCCCTACTAACATTAATAAAGTGTCAGTACAAGATACACATCTGGAGGCTAGTAAGGGTAAGCATGCAATTGAATATAAGAAGCCATTCAAGTTTGAAAAGAAATTGAAAGGTAAATGGAAGAGTAAGAAATCAAGTACAATAAAGAAAGTTGAGTAAGGACCTATATGTTCCCACTGTAAGAAAAAGGGACATGAGGAATCACAATGTTTGAAGTTTCATCCAAAATTACGATCAAAGAAGTTCAAGGATAAAGGGGAGCAAAAGACTATTGCATCATCTCATTAATCTAGGGTCAGATTCTAAGGATGAATCTAATATCATGTAAATATGAATGAAATCTAGATCAACTATCAATTATAATTCTTCAATTCAATCCGCTAAATTGGAAATTGATACTGATCAAAATAAAAGAAGCGACCTTTTCCATGTCAGACTTATAGTCAAGCATACAAAGGTGGATACTTTATTTGACAATGGTTATCAAGTTAACCTAATATCTGAAGCAAATGTTAAGAAGTTGGGTTTGAAGACAACACCTCATAAAAATCCTTATCCATTAGGTTGGGTATGTGAAGATGCTAAGTTGTAGGTAACAAAACAATGCAAGATTAGATTTTCACTAACAATTAAGTTATTTGATGAGGTTGAGTTAGATGTTGTACCTATTGAAATTTCTGGCATTGTATTGGGTACTCCATATTTATTTGATAGGAAGGCCATATTCTACCATGAAGATAATAAATATCATCTTTTCAAGGAAGAGGTTGAGTATATTGTCATAGCTCATCATATCAAAACTTATGTTTCTTTAGTGAGCATAGTCAAATTAAGACACTTGTGAGAGAAAGTAAATCTTTTGTTCTCATGATAGTGAAAAAAAGGGGAAGATATAACATATGCTTTATCAGGTTGTGATCTATATAATAAGAAGGAATTGATCAAAATCATATCTAATTATGATGAGTTATTCTAGGAACCTACAGGGTTTCCTCCTATGAGGGAGGTTGAACATGAAATATATTTACAACAGGGTGCTCCTCTTCTAAATATTGGAATGTATAGGTCATCAGTGGTCAAGAATACAAAAATAAAGAAACAATTTTAGGATTTTCTCAATAAAGGAATCATCATTCCAAGATCCTCTATGTGTGGCCCTCCTATTGTATTTTTTCCAAAGAAAGATGGCACGTGGATGATGTGTTTTGAATTTTGAGCCATGAACAAGATTACGGTAAAGAACCATTATCCTCTTCCCAAAATTGATGAATTATTGGATCAATTAAATAAGGTTGCTTATTTCACTAAGTTGGATTTGAGAAGTGGTTACCATCAGATAGAAATTGCATAAGGTGACATATGAAAAATTTCTTTCAAGACCAAGAAAACATTGTTCAAATGGTTAGTTTTTCCATTTGGGTTATGAAATGCACCGACAACATTTATGAGGGTAATGAATGATGTGTTCAGATCCTACATATATTATTTTGTTATCATCTATTTAGATGATATATTGATCTTTAGTAAAACATGGGAATATCATATAAAGAATGCCAAGACAGTCTTTGAACTCTTGAAGAGGGAGAAGTTGTATATCAAGTTATATAAATGTGAATTTGGAAAAACTTCTTTGGTATATTTGGGTTACATAGTAGGGAATGGTCATATAAAAATAGACCCTACAAAAGTAGAAGTCATTATGAAATGAACCAAGCCAACTACTACCACATAAGTCATGAGCTTCTTAGGAGAAACACAATACTGGAGAAAATTCATTGCTAATTTATCATACATAGAAGCTACTCTACATGCATTAACAATCGTTAAACAAGTCTTTCAATGGGGAGGCAAGTAGTATAAAACCTTATAAACATTGAAGGAAAACATAAGCACCACACCAGTTTTGAATTTGTCGGATCTACAACAACCATTTGAGATTCAAACTAACGCAAGCGAATATGCCATGGGAGCAGTCTTGATGCAATGAGGTAAACCTATATGTTATCATTCTGATACTTTTACACAAGATTTGATTAACTATCCAAAATATGATAAGGAATTGTATGTGTTGGTACAAAGTGTAAAGAAATGGAACCATTGATTAAAGGGAAAATAGACTATAATTCATACAGATCATCATCCATAACAGTATTTGCAGTTACAGACCAAGCTAAAATAGTCACGACACTTCTAGTGGATGGTTTTTCTACAAAAATTTCATTTGGTAATCAAGTATAAGAAAGGTATTCATAAAAAGGTTGTAGATATGTTTTCAGGACCAATTATTATTGCATCGACAATACTTGGTTATAATCATTTAGCGCATGAAAGTTATGAAGAACAATATACTAGGGATGATTATTTTAACAAGTTATATGATGCATTAACTCATGGAAATCAAGGGTCAAAGTATTATATGCATGAAAGTTTGTTATATCATCTTGGAAAGATTTGTATACCCAGAGATGAAAGAGTAAACGTAAAAAAAGAATCTCACATGTCTCTAATTTTTTTATCATTTTGGGGTTGGTAAGATAGTAGCATAGTTACAGAGGTATTTTTATTGGCCTCGAATGAATGAAACAATTTATAAGTATATCAAAGGGTGTGTTATATGTGCCATGGGTAAGCCTAGCAACACAAATTTGGGGTTATATACACCAATTCTAGTACAGGTAAGCCTAGCAACACAAATTTGGGGTTATATACACCACTTCTAGTACCCTCTCAGCTATAACACACCCTCATGTTTTCGAGGTTTGTCGATCTCTAGGACAAGTCATGATTATCTATATGTTGTCATGGATAGATTCAACAAGATGTGTATTTTGATTCCATGATTATGGAAATTATCTCCATGGATTTTGTAGGAGGTTTTTTGATGTCCAAGACAGGTCATGATTGTCTATATGTTGTTGTGGATACATTCAACAATATGTGTATTTTAATGCCATGCAAGAAATAGGTCACAGCTGAAAAAACAACAAATATCTTCTTTGCTAATGTTTGGGTTCATTTTGGACTATATCTATTACATCATATTGAGACTCTCTTTTTTTGGGAAAGTTTTGGTCTCATTTATAGGATATTATGGACACTAATTTGAAGATGAGCAAAAAATTTCATCCACAAACAAATGGACATATAGAGGTGGTAAACAAAACAATGGTACATCTGCTTTGAGGATATTGCAGAAAGCATCCTAAGTTATGGGATGAACAAATACCTTATGTACAACATTCCTATAATCATTCCACGCATTCTTCTACTCAGAAAACTCCTTTTGAAGTATGTTTTGGGTACTTTCCTAAATCACCTATGGAATTTTCTTTTGGAGAAGTGGGCAAAGAATATGGACATGATGATACAGATAAATCTCATATATTCATTCAAAGGATTCATCGGGAACATCAAGTAATACATGAACAATTGGATAAAATCCAAGCCAAATGTAAGGTGAGGCATGATAAACATTAGTTTGATCATCAATTTGAAGTCGGTGATCAAGTATGGTTACATATCAACAAATAAAGAATGAAAGGTGAAGGTAAAAAGATAAGGCCAATCCTATATGGTCCATTCAATATCTTGGAAAAGATTGGTATTAATTTCTTTTGTTTAGATCTACCATCCTACATGCAAATGTATTCAATGGTAAATGTTGAGAATTTGAAGCTTTATGAGCCTCCTATGATTATGGATGAAGATGAAAGTATTCAAGTTCCAATAGTTGATGAATTTTCTCCAGAATATTTAGACGAGCTACAGGAAGATGTTGTTATTGATAGAAGAATCAGGACTTCACAGTGAGGCATTGTGGAATATCTTTGAGTAGTTGGTATTAAAGGAGTAAAACCAAGTAAGGAAAAATGTATGGAGATAGGAAGGGTGATGGAACTCTACCTACACCTAGTTGGTGAGTAATCAAAACTTTTGGTGGTCCAAAAGGCTTCCAATGGGGAGGAATGATTCAAGAGGATCCAGGATTGCTGACGGAGGTCCAAAAGGATCTAGAATTCCCATAGAGATCAAGAATGGTTAAAAAATGATTAAAATTTGATAGTCCCAAATTTTATCAAAAACAACATCAATGCATATAGCTCATTGTTAGCTTTCCAATGCTACAAATAGTAAGTTAAATGGATTTTGTATGAAAAAGGTATGGTCAGTCAAAGTCACGGTCAATCAAAGGGAAAAAGTCAAAATTCAAAGTCAAAAAGGTCAAAAGGGTGAAACGTGTCACCACTACAAGGGTGGCATATGGCACAACCATGTATCGGACTGCGTAGGTGATGTGGCATGGCCGATTGGTAGGTGATTGGGAAGATCAAGAAGATCGTACAAACCAAGTGGTCCAATCACAGGTCGACAAGTGGTAGAGATAAGACAATGAGAGGCTGCCACGTGGTAGCCTCCCATTGGCCTTTATGGTCATGGTTTATTAAATTTTGGGAGTCAACGGGGGTTGAACCTACGACCTCTCAAATCCTTACACCAAGATCCATACCAATAGGCCACACACTTGTCACTTAATCATACATGTTGTAAAATATATTTAAATTTAATGAAAGGTTTGTTGGCCAGAAAAAAGGGTCGAGGGCTTAAGCCCTCAACCCCTAGCTTGTGATCATGTGATATTCCATATAACCATGGGTCCTAAAATCATGAGGGTTTTAAAATTATATATTCCATATGGTTATAATAATATAACATAAACCAATAAACTGTTAAGTTTTGTGCTATTATTAGGTTATTTTCAATTTACTAGAGGATTCAATGCATTTCCAATGCAACAACATAAAGAGGATCACCAAAAGAAACACAATCACAAGGTACACAACATTTTGTCCTGGGAAACCCTCATGGGGGAGAAAACCAAACAAAAGATTCCTCAATAATAGATTGCCAATACAATGCCAAGACTAAGACCAAAACACCAAGAATAAAGTAGGACTGAGCATGTGCCTCTCTTCTCCTTCCTCCTTCAACTACAATTTCCTTCAAAATATGTGCACTAGATGAGTGAGTGAGTGAATGAACAAGTGAGGCTCCATCCTCACTTATAAATACTA
The DNA here is from genome assembly GCA_000966675.3 of Picea glauca. Lineage (NCBI taxonomy): Eukaryota > Viridiplantae > Streptophyta > Pinopsida > Pinales > Pinaceae > Picea > Picea glauca. The sequence goes on along the minus strand of JZKD02S2231434.1, from coordinate 305,796 downwards.
GTTGAGGAGGCAATAGGGTTATGTCTCTTCAATTAGTAGGTCCAACTTCTTCCAAGAGTGGTTAAAACCACTTTATAAATCATAGGGGACGACTTTACAAATACCACCATATAAATATGGTTTGACCAATAAACAAAATGGGATTTGGTATTATACAAGTCATGACATGATTAATCCAAAAAATGGGATTTAATCTATAAGATAATAACTCAAATATAATTAGAATATTCTTCGAAGTTACAATATTTCAACACTCCCCCTTAACGAGAAGGGTATTCTACTAACATAAACCAATACAAAATCATCAAGAGAGAGAGAGAGAGTTCATCATCATCATCAACAATTGGAACATCGATTGGCACATATATAAGTCATCGAAAGTTTTTCTCATCATCAATATTATCATCGTTCATAGCATGGAACTGGAGTAGCATCATCATCATCATCAAAAACATGAAGTTGAAGCATCAACATCATCATCAAAAACATGAAGTTGAAGCATCAACATCAATAGAATGAAGCTAGTACAACATAATCAACAACATGAGGCTGCTAAAACATCATCAACAACACGAGGCTGATAAAACATCATCAACAATAGGAGGTTACAACATCATCATCATAATATGGCAACAGAATGAGGCAGGTGCAACAACAACAGTTTTCGGTACTCTGACAGACCGTCCTAACCGGACCTTCAGGATTTTCCCAGGAATCATAAGATTCCCTAGGATATGAAATCCTAACAAGCTACCATGTGGTACTCTGACATATGTTCCTTACTGGAACTTTGAGATCTACCTAAGAATCATAAGATTCCATAGGATTTAAAATCCTAACTGAGCTACCACTACTGACCATATCTGGCAGATACATAAACAGGTACTCTAACAGACCATCCTTACTGGACCTTCAAGATCTGCCCAGGGATGATCAATCCCCTAGGATATAAAATCCTAATGGAGCTACCTAATAATGGTAAGGATACTATAGTATCATCAACATCACTCCTCCTTTCGAGGGAGGTCCTTTTGGACAACACCAAGCTTGTCTCGGAAGTACTAAAACTTCACACGAGATAGAGGCTTGGTCAAGACATCTGCATCCTTCTCACCTGTGCCAACATATTGGAGATTTACAACTCCTCTCTACACCATATCACGAATGTATTGATACCGGATTTCTATGTGCTTTGAATTATCATGGAACGTTGGGTTATCCGTCATTTTTATGCAACTCTGGTTATCACATAGAATCACAGTGGATTCCATATCTATATCAAACAAACCTGTCAAAAAATTATGAATCCATATCGCTTCACAACTGGTGGAACATGCTACAATGTATTCTTCTTATTTTGTGCTTAGAGAAATACTATATTGCTTCTTAATTTGCAATGAAGTCATAGTTGACCCCAGACTGAAACAACATCATAAAGTGCTCTTTCTATCAGAATCACTTCCATTTCAATCTGAATCATTATAAACATACAGTCTGAAGTCATAATATCCAGTATAACATAGACCATAACCCAACTTACCCTTAATATATCTCATCACATGATTGGCAACTACGAGGTGAAAATGTCTAGGCTCCATTAGATACTGACTCAAGGTGTTAAAAAAAAAAAGATATATTTGTCCTGGTATTCGTCAGATACATCATTGATCCAATAATATGTCTATATAGAGTAGCATAAACAATTTTGACGAAGTATCAACCAGGACCTTCAAATTTGTTTCCATGGGTATGTTCATGGATTTACATTCCAACATGTCAAATCTCTTCAGTATTTCAACTTCATACTTCCCTTGGTTACGAAAGATCTTCTCTGGTCTCTGCCAAACTTCAATACCCATGAAATAATGCATCGGTCCTAGGTCTTTCATCTCAAACTCTGCAAAAAGCTTCTTCTTGCAATATGTGATGATATTTTCTTCTCATGTTAATAATAAATCATCTACATGTAGTAGCAATATAATTGGTTGATAATTCATAACCTTGAAGTAAATGTTAGAATCAAATTTGCTTTTGGTAAATCCCAATATCATCAAGAAACTATCAATTCTATCATGCCAAACTATAGGAGCTTGCTTCAACTCGTACAAAGATTTCTTCAACCTGCAGACATGAGTCTTTCTATCTTCAACTTCAAACCCTTGTGGTTGTTCTATATACACTTCTTCTTCAATAACACCATTTACGAAGGTTGTTTTCACATCCATCTGGTGTACTTTCCACTTCATTTTGTCTTCAAGAGCTATGATGGTTCTGATAGAAGTGTATTTTGATATAGGAGCAAATGTCTCTGCATAGTCAATACCTTCCTTTTGAGAAAAACCACGAGCCACAAATCTTGCTTTATGTTTTTCAATACTTTAGTCTACTGCATTTTTTATCTTGTATATCCACTTGGAAGATACCACATATTTGTTCTTTGGTCTGGGAACTAATTCCCATACACCATTCTTTATAAAGGACTGATACTCTTTTGTCATGGTATCCATTTGTTCTTTCTGTTGAATGGATTCTTCAAAGCAAGTAGTTTCCTTTTCTATGAGATCACACATCAAGGCCATATAACTGTAGAATGAATTAGGTTTCTTTGTTTGTCTCATGGTTCCTTTTGGGGCACCATACTTCTATGCATATTGAATATGTTCCCTTGACCAATTTGGATTTCTCTTGTGAGAGATTGTAATCCAGAAAGGTTATTGACATTCTATCATATCATGATCTTATAGAATATCTTCATCAGGGGTAACCGTAACTTCCTTCATTGGTTCTATAACTTTGGGAGCTACACGTTATTCCTCATATACTTCTTCAAGCTGGAATTTCCTTGATCTCTTGAGTGATGCATCTTCATCAAAGGTTACATATATTCTGATCTCAATATGATGGTAACCTGGTATGTAAATTCTGAAGGCCTTAGATACCTCACAATATCCAACAAATATTCCCTTCTTTCATGAGGGATCCAACTTAGTTCTCTTTTCTTTCGGAATGTGTACAAACACTGGAAAACCAAATATTTTTAGATGGCTTACTTCTATCTTCTTTCCAGTGAAACTTTTTTCGGGGGTTTTTAATCCAAGTGCACTATGGGATAATATGTTTTCGACATAAACTGTTATTCTTGTTCCTTGATCCCATAAATGCATTGGAATATCTTGATCGTGAATCATAGTATTTACTGATTCGATAATTGTTTTATTCTTTCTTTATTATACACTATTTTATTAAGGATTATAGGGAGTGGTGAGCTCCCTCTTAATCCTGACATCTTTGCAAAATCTTCCAAATTCATTTGAAGTGTACTCTCCTCCATTATCTGACCTAAGTATCTTTATTTTTCTTTTGGATAGGTTTTCTACCAAGGCTTTGAATTCCTTGAAGTTTTTGAGTACTTCATCTTTTGATTTCAAGAAATGAACCCAAGTCTTATGAGAGTAATCATCGATAAATGATGCATAGTATACATACCCACTTAGAGAGGTTGATGGAATTGGACCACATATTGAGTGGATGAGCTCCAAGATTCCTTCTTCTTTACTATCGCTCTTTGGGACATGATTCTTTATGCTCTTTCCTTGTGCACATCCCTTGCATACACCTTCATGATCAACCTTAAATTTTAGTAAACCTGTAACTACCTTGCTTACATATGGTAATGTTTTTTAGTTAATGTGAGCTAGTCTTCTATGCAAAAGTTCAAAAGGACTTTTAGTAGAGTGAGTTAAGGATACATCTGAGTGACCTTTCAAACTGTACAAGCCTCCTTCTTCTGTACCAATAACAACTGCATATTCTATAGTTTTTCCTTTAGGCTACATAAGAAGTTCACCATATATGAATGCAAGCCTGAAACCTTTCTTATCTAGGGCTCAGATATAAAGTAAGTTATTTATCAAACCTGGTACATAGAGTACATCCTTAATTATCATTGGAGTTCCTGAATCAAGTTTCTAGGTGGATTCTCCTATTCCTTTGATAGGGTACTCATAATCATATCCAAGTGAAATTTTATGGGGGAAATCCTTTTCTATAAGACTAGAGAGAATGTCTTTCTGACCTATCGTGTGCTTAGAGGCACTTCTATCTATGAGCCAAGTATTCTCTCTAGGTATCACAGATCTTGAGACAGATGAAAAAAAAACATAATCTTCACTTTCTTATTTAGTCAACTTCTTGTGTGGCTCATCATATTCAGATGCATGGGCATGATGTCTTTTGTTATTTCTCTTTTTATATTCTTCCTTTCTGTAAGGACAGTTCTTAGCAACGTATCCCATCTTATCACAATGATAACATTGATAAGAAGAGAATTTGTTTCCCTTTCTTTGAACCTTATGATATTTCTGGAATCTCTTTGGAGGGTGATATTCTTTATGAAAATGGGTTTCTTTTTGGAATTGAGACCTTTTCTTTCCTCCTTTAGTATGAGAAGCCAGGGCTTGATCTTCATCCCTTAATAGTATGGATTCTTTTTTGGCCACTCTTGCTTCTTCTTGAACACATTCTTCCCATAGACAGTGAAATTGGAGTTTCTCTTTTCTTGCACACAGAATTTGGATGAAGGAACCCCAAGGTCTTGTGAGACTATTAAGAGTTGTCATTATGAGTTCATATTCATATAAGTTGTCTCCAATTGCTTCTAATTGTTCCTTGAATTGAGAAACCCAAGAGAAATAGTCTTGAATGATTTCTCCTTTTTGCATCTTTGTATTCTTGAGTTGGTTTTTCAGATTCATCTTCCGGTTGATGTTCTTTCCTTCATACATTTTGGTTAGGGAATCTGATGCAGGAGCATCGCCAAGACATCAAGCGAGCCAGCACATCAAGTGGGAGACAACTGGATAAGACAACGCACATTTTGAATGCTTTGGGATTGTTGCATGATATTAAATGGTTCATTTAAGAGACGGTGCACTTGTATTGTAACGGACCTTGAGCAGATAAGCTCTCATCCTTAGGTAGATGAGGCATTTAATAGATTTAATGCTAGTAGATACAATAGTTAAGTCTAGATTTGATAGTTTAGAGTTTGAGAGGCAAAACGGATATAGACACCCTCATTGTGTCATTTTTAACATTATTGAATAGGAGAGAAGAAGAGCAAGCAGAGAACTGTGTATAGAACACCCATGTATAGACATTGAATTAATAGAATAAAGCTTTGATTCAATTCCATGGTTATGTGTCTATTCTCTGTGTGTTGATGTTATGCTCATGAATATTGGCTTCCTGTCATACATTTTCTTTTATATGTTGTGTATGTGATTTCATGGTTGAATTGAAGTTTGAGAGGGAGATAGAATGAGTTTCAATTGTTTCTCTAAGTGAGCCAGAGGATTCCTGCAAGGGGTGCAGTTGAATTTGTCCGCAAGGAGTGCGTGAATGTAGGGTTCAATTAGAGAAGGCTTTTGTTCTCATTTCCTCGAAGAGTGCAGATAGGCACAGTGCCGTGCAAGGAGTGCGCAGGCCAAGGGAAGTCTCAGAGTTGCGATTCTGAGCAAAATATTGAAGGACTGTTGCTGCAGGAGTGCGCAGGGTTGAAAGACTTCAACACTTAGATGTGTGGAATATTTTTCGCAAGGAGTGCGTGCAAGAAGTTCTCAAAGGACTTGAAGTCGAGAACAAGATCAGGAGGAGTAGGCCTTCGAATTCGTTGAAGGATTCTCACAGAGAATTTGCGCTTGAAGTGTTCGAGCAAGTGCTGAAACTTGCGTGTGGGTGGACAAGTCTTCACGGGAGAAGCTCTTGGTTCATTTCGCAGAAGTGTTAGAGGAGGAACGAACGGACGAAATTCTCCGAGGAGATTTTGCGAAGATCTATGGGATGTTGGATATTGCGAGTGCAAGGAGGCTACAGTATAGGTGTGGTAAAGGTTCGAAGCTCAGGAGGGTAGGAGTCGTCGATCGGGATCACGAGGAGCGCAGTTCTACTCGTGGATCAAAATATCGGGAGTTCGTGAGGTGAGACTCCAAATCTACGCAATGGAAGTCGCTATATAAGGAGATGCAACATTCCAACGGTGATGTAATCCATGTGGGACCGCATGAGTAAGTGGAAGACAGGTGGAGGAAATCGATATCTCGCAAGCTCGGGGCTCATAAGTTGGAAGTCTGAGTATTGGGAGGTTCAAGGCACGAGGTGGCGAAGTCGCGAACACACGATAAGGTGATATCGGCGTTTCGGAACCTTGAGTATCGGAAGTTGGAAATCCGAGTGTTTGGAATCGTGAAGCACGAAGCTGCGATAGCGCAGAAGTCCTGATAGGAGAAAGTAAGCAAGTTGACCAATCATCGGGTCTCGGGGATTCGAGATCCCAACGATCAACCAAGAACTTGCGAAGTCACAAGTGTCAATTCTCCGAAAGGGAGAAGAGAGGATCGCACGTGAAGAGAACCTGTGGGTTGCATATTTCCCGAAAGGGAGGTAGAAGAACCATTGAGTTCTTCGGGCAGTGAGAGAAAGAAGGTCATGAGGAGAGAGATTGTGCTCCGAGGAGTGCGGTTGGCGTTAGAGTGGTATCAGATCTCGTTCTTGGTTGTATATTTCAGGCAGGAGTGGGAGAGGAGGAAAGCACTCTGATACACGTCAAAGTGGTATTAGAGCTAGTTCTTGCTTGTATATTTCAGGCAGGAGTGGCAGAGGAGGAAAGCACTCTGATACACGTTAGAGTGGTATCAGAGCGAGAAAACTTCTCTATTTTATGTCACAGGGAAGAGAGGAAAATTACATCATGTCGCTGAGAAGAGAAAGGCAATCAACTGATCCAGAGGATAGGGGAAACCAGAGAGGCAGAGGAAGACAAGCCTAGAATCCAGAAATGGAGCAGCAGATACGCGATCTCTGAGTGAGATTGGAAGATATGGAGGCAGCGCAGAGACACACAGCCAGTGCCAGAGATTTAAGTGACTCGGAAGGTGAAGTTGAGGTTGAACAACAAGGAGAAGTTGCAGCCGAAGATGCATCCAATGAGCGATTTATTAAAGCTATCGCGCGGATGAGTTCAAAGACAAAAATGGACATTCCAGCTTATGAAGGAAGTCTGGATGCAGAAGAGTTACTGGATTGGATCAAAGATCTTGACACCTACTTCGATTATGAGGATATCGAAGAGGATAAAAAGGTAAGGCATGCTGTCACAAAGTTGAAGGGACATGCAGCATTGTGGTGGGACGAGATTCAAGCGGATAGACATTCGAAAGGTAAGCAAAATATCAAAAGATGGGATCGAATGATTGCAAAGATGAAAGCGAAATTCATCCCAAGAGACTACCAAATAAATCTGTTCAGAAGAATGCAGAACCTGAGACAGAAACTGATGACAGTGAAAGAATACACTAAGGAATTCTATCGACTAAACATCAGAGCAGGTCATCAGGAGAGCGATGATGAGAAGGTAGCCAGATATCTGAATGGTCTGAGATATGACATTCAGGATGAATTAAGCATGGTTACCATCAGAACGATGGAGGATGCTTATCAGATGGCTTTGAAAGACGAAGAAAAGTTGAGCCGTAAGTAAGGACAGTGAGGGCGAGGCAGAAGTCAGCCCAGAGGCAAGGAAGTTGCCCAGGATAAATACCAGAAGCCCAAAGAGGAATGGAAGAAACCTCAGGGTAAAATTGAGAGAGGTGGAACCTCACAGCGAGGACAGCCACAGGTTGAACAGAGAAGACAGCATAATGAACAGAAGGGAGATTATGCTGACGCAAACACTTTTCCTCGTACCAAAGGTAGGGGAAGAGGCCAAGGTGGAGTAATCATATGCTTCACATGTGGAAAGGATGGGCACAAGTCATTTGAGTGTCTAGAGAGAAAGAAGGATAGTGGAGAAGCTCACATCGCTGAAGCGCAGAGGCGTGATGTTGAGAATGAAGACACAGGAAGTGGAAGGTCACTGACGGTGCACAAAGTTCTCTTAACACCCGAGAAGGAGGTGGAGGACACAGCTCAGAGGACCATACATTTTAGAACCACATGCAAGACTAAGGGATGGAAATGCAAGGTTATCATGGACAGTGGTAGAAAAGATAATCTCATTTCAACCGAGATGGTGGAGAAGCTGGAGCTGGAGACAACTGACCACCCGAGTCCATATAAAGTTTCATGGCTACAGAAGGGACATCAGGTGAGTGTCACTAAACAGTGTTTAGTTGAATTCAAGATAGAGGGATATAATGATAAGGTCTTATGTGATGTTATTCCCATGGATGTATGTCATTTATTGCTGGGTAGACCATGGCAATATGACAAAAATGTGGTTCATGATGGGAGAATGAACACATATACCCTGGAGAAAGATGGGAGGACACATAGGTTGCTTCCGAAAAAGGATAAATAGGTGAAACCATAAGTAAAAAACACAATACTTCTCATGAGTGGGAAGGAGCTTCTCACAGAGATGGAGAAGAAAGAAGATCCACAATTCTTTGTGGTCAGGAAATCGAGGATTGTCCTGACTATCACAAGAGTGGATGACTTACCAGATGAGATTCAGGAACTGCTAGAAGAGTTCGCTGACATCATCGTGGACGAATTACCTCATTCGTTGCCACCGATGAGAAGTGTGAGTCACCATATAGACCTCATACCAGGAGCCAGTTTACCGAACAAAGCTACATATAGAATGACGCCACAAGAAAACGAAGAGGTCAAGAATCAGGTCCAGGAATTATTGGACAAAGGATTGGTCAGAGAAATCTTGAGTCCATTCCAACAGTGTTTAGTCCGAAGAAGGATGGAGGTTGGAGAATGTGCACTGATTCCAGAGCGATCAATAAAATTACCATCAGGTACAGGTTTCCACTGCCGAGAATGGATGATCTGATGGATTGCCTGAGTGGGGAAAATTATTTTTCAAAGATTGATTTGAAAAGAGAATATCACCAGATTCGCATGAGGGAAGGTGATGAATGGAAGACGACATTCAAGACAAATGAAGGTTTGTACGAATGGTTGGTCATGCCGTTTGGTTTGACAAACACGTCGAGCACATTCATGAGGCTGATGAATGAAGTCCTAAGGGAGTTCATTGGAAAATTTGTTGTCGTATATCTAGACGATATACTGATCTTCAGTAAGACGAAGGCCGAACATTTGAAGCATTTGGCCATGGTGATGAGGAAACTACAGCAGGAGAAGCTGCTGATTAATATGAAGAAGTCCTCATTCATGAAGACAGAGCTCATTTATTTGGGTTTTGTTGTTACGGCTAATGAATTGAAGATGGATCCAAGTAAGGTGGAAGTGATTAAGAATTGGCCATCACCGAGAAATGTTTTCGAGGTGAGAAGCTTCCATGGTTTGGCTAGTTTCTACAGAAAATTCATCAGGAATTTCAGTGGAATTAGCACAGCAATGATGGACACGGTGAAGAATCGACATAAGTCTTTTCATTGGACAAAAAAGGCTGAGAAGAGCTTCAATCTGTTGAAGCAGAAGATAACAAAACGACCAGTGTTGGTGTTGCCGGACTTCAAGAAGACATTTCAAGTGAAGTGTGATGCCAGCGGATATGCCATAGGAGGGGTCTTAAGTCAGGAGGACAAGCCAGTTGCATATTTCATTGAGAATATAGATGAAGCAAAGCTGAAATACTCCACGTATGACAAATAATTTTATGCTATCATACAGGCATTGAAGAAGTGGAGGCATTACTTGATCCCAAAAGAGTTTGTACTATACAATGATAATCATGCATTGCAGTTTGTGAGTCAACAAGAGAAGTTGAATCAGAAACATGAAAAATGGGTAGAGTATATGCATAATTTCACATTTGTGATTAAGCATATTGCAGGGACTGCTAACAAAGTGGCTGACGCTTTGAGCAGGAAGTGTTTGTTGCTGCAGGAGTTCCGAGTCAAAACATTGGGTTTTGAAAACCTGAGGGACATGTACGCAGGAGATGCAGATTTCGGAGAAGCGTACGAAGCAGTTGAGAATCCAGTTCTCAGGGATCGAAGCCCTTGGATAGATTACATGATCCAGGAGGGATTGTTGTTCAGAGGCAATCAACTGTGTATTCCAAATTGCTCCATGAGGGAGAACTTGTTAAAGGAGAAGCACAGTGGTGGTTTAGCAAGACATTTTGGCCACAATAAAACATTCGCGAAGCTGATCGAATCATATTTTTTGCCAGGCATGTGAGCATATGTCAAGCGATTTGTTGACATATGCAGGATTTGTCAGCATTCAAAAGGGAGAAGACAGAATGCAGGGTTATATCAGCCATTGCCCATACCAGAGAGGCCATGGGAGGCGATAAGCATGGACTTTGTATTGGGTTTGCCGAGGACGCAAAGAGGTGTTGATTCCATCTTTGTGGTGGTAGACAGGTTTTCAAAGATGGCACACTTCATTCCATGCCAGAGGACTAGCGATGCGAGACACATTGCGAATTTATTTTTCAAGGAGGTCATTCGACTTCATGGATTGTCGAAAAGCATAGTTTCGGATAGAGACACAAAATTCATAGGGCATTTTTGGAGGACCTTATGGAAGAAGCTAGGAACTAACTTGGCGTTTAGTTCATCTTACCATCCTTAGATGGATGGGCAGATAGAGGTGGTAAACAGAAGTCTAGGAGACTTGCTGAAAAGCTTGGTGACAGAGCACCATATCAGCTAGGATAACATATTGGCACAGGCAGAATTTGCATACAATGACTCTGTGAATAGGAACACAGGAAAGAGCCCATTTTATATTGTGTATGGAACACAACTGAGGGGATTTTCTGAACTCAGGGAGTCAGAACAGACTGCGACTAGCAGTGCTAGTGCAGAGGAATTCGCTGAAGCGATGAAGGAACTTCACAGTAGGGTGAAGTAGTGATTGATTGACTCAAATCAAGAGTACAAGAACAGAGAAGATCAGCATCGGAGACAACTTTAGTTTGAAGTTGGTGATCTGGTTCTAGCACACTTGAGGAAGGAAAGTTTCCCGAGGGGAACATATAATAAATTGAAAATGAAGAAAATCAGGTTGTGCAAGGTCTTGAGAAAGTTCGGAGAGAATGCTTATGAGATCGAGTTTCCGTATGGCATCAGGATATATCCGATATTTAATATTTCATATTTATACCCATACAAGGCTGGAGAAGCAGAGACTGGAACTGAGGAGCCAATGATCCAGTGTATGAAACAATTACTAGTTGCAGAGAAACCGCAGATGGAGTGCATACTGGACAAGCGAGTGGGAAAGAAGACCAGGAGGAAAGAATACTTCGAGTATCTGGTCAAGTGGAAGAATCACCCAGTGGAAGATGCCAGCTGGGAGACTGAAGTGATGATACAGAAGCATGGACAGACCATGCAGGAGCTCATGGACAAGAGCCCATGAAAATTTTCAAGACGAGGAGTATGATGTAGGAGCATCGCCAAGACATCAAGCGAGCCAGCACATCAAGCGGGAGACAGCTGGATAAGCCAGCACACATTTTGAATGCTTTGGGATTGTTGCATGATATTAAATGGTTCATTTAAGAGACGACACACTTGTATTGTAACGGACCTTGAGTGGATAAGCTCTCGTCCTTAGGTAGATGAGGCATTTAATAGATTTAATGCTAGTAGATAGAATAGTTAATTCTAGATTTGATAGTTTAGAGTTCGAGAGGGAAAACGGATATAGACACCCTCATTGTATCATTTTTAACATTATTGAACAGGAGAGAAGAAGAGCAAGCAGAGAACTATGTATAGAGCACCCATGTATAGACATTGAATTAATAGAAGAAATCTTTGATTCAATTCCATGGTTATGTGTCTATTCTCTGTGTGTTGATGTTATGCTCATGAATATTGGCTTCCTGTCATACATTTTCTTTTATATGTTGCGTATGTGATTTCATGGTTGAATTGAAGTCTGAGAGGGAGATAGAATGATTTTCAATTGTTTCTCTAAGTGAGCCAGAGGATTCTTGCAAGGAGTGCAGTTGAATTTGTTCACAAGGAGTGCGTGACTGCAGGGTTCAATTAGAGAAGGATTTTGTTCTCATTTCCTCGAAGAGTGTGGATAGGCACAGTGTTGTGAAAGGAATGCGCAGGCCAAGGGAAGTCTCAGAGTTGCGATTCTGAGCAAAATATTGAAGGACTGCTGCTGCAGGAGTGCGCAGGGTCGAAAGACTTCAAAACTTAGACGTGTGGAAGATTTTCCGCAAGGAGTGCGTGCAAGAAGTTCTCAAAGGACTTGAAGTCGAGAACAATCTCAGGAGGAGTATGCCTTCGAATTCATTGAAGGATTCTCACAGAGAAGTTGCGCTTGAAGTGTTCGAGCAAGTGCTGAAACTTGCGTGTGGGTGGACAAGTCTTCGCAGGAGAAGCTCTTGGTTCATTTCACAGAAGTGTTAGAGGAGGAACGAACAGACGAAATTCTCCGAGGAGATTTCACGAAGATCTGTGGGACATTGGATCTTGTTGGTGCAAGGAGGCTACAGTGAAGGTGTGGTAAAGGTTTGAAGCTCAGGACGACAGGAGCCGTCGATTGGGATCATGAGGAGCGTGGTTCTACTCGTGGATCGAAATATCGTGAGTTCATGAGGTGAGACTCCAAATCTACACAAAGGAAGTCGCGATATAGCGAGATGCGACATTCCAACGGTGATGTAAGCCGTGTGGGACCGCAGGAGTAAGTGGAAGATAGGTGGAGGAAATCATAATCTCGCAAGCTCGGGGCTCGTAAGTTGGAAGTCTGAGTATTGGGAGGTTCAAGGCGCGAGGTGGCGAAGTCGCGAACACGCGATAAGGTGATATCGGCATTTCGGCACCTTAGGTATCGGAAGTTGGAAATCCAAGTGTTTGGAATCGTGAAGCGCGAAGTTGCGATAGCACATAAGTCCCGATATGAGAAAGTAAGCAAGTTGACCAGTCATCGGGTCTCGGGGATTTGAGAGCCCAACGATCAACCAAGAACTCGCGAAGTTGCAAGTGCCGATCCTCCGAAAGGGAGAAGAGAGGATCGCACGCGAAGAGAACCTGTGGGTTGCAGATTTCCCGAAAGGGAGATAGAAGAACCGTTGAGTTCTTCGGGCAGTGAGAGAAAGAAGGTCCTGAGGAGAGAGATCGTGCTCCGAGGAGTGTGGTTGGCGTCAGAATCAAACATATATTTTGGAGTATTATTAGAAGACACTTGAGGGATCAAGTGGTCTTTAATGGAATTTGTAATTATTCTTTTATCCCTAATCATATCCTTCATGTACTTCTCTTTGGTTGCTTCTTCTTTTGGTTCCAGTAAATTTTATTTTATGAATTTTGCAAGGTCATTCTCTTCAATAATGAGTCCAATTCTGTAATTCGAGGCACATAAATTTTCCACACCTTCTAACTTGTCAACAAGCTTGGTTCTTGAAGACATCTTGACCTGGAGCTAGGAAAATGATGAGAAAATGAAAGTTCTTAGAAAATGAATCTGAACTTACCAGGAGATGCGATGGGCTGAGGCGAGTTGGATCAAGCTGAATGTTTAAAAAAATTGCAAGTTTTACCCCTTGAAACTTGACCTATGCACTTTTGGACTCATACTTGTAGTATTGGTTTTGGTTTCCTGGTTTTCTGGTTTTTTGGTACCAATCAAAACTAGGGTTTGACTTTCTAGGGAGTTTGTCCACTAAAAAGGTGTGGTCAAGATACCAAAGGATGTGCTAGGGTATAGTGAACTTCTCTAGATGGTTTTTGGTCAAAAATTCCTCTTTAGTAAAAATCCCTAATTTCCTTGTATGACAACAGTGACGTTTTTAGATACCCAGTGAAAGGTGCTCTATTCAGTCAAGTTTTGATACCATGTTAATTTTAGTTTTTTTACTAGGTTATTTTAAATTTACTAGAGAATTCAATGCAATTCCAAAGAAACAACATAAAGAGGATCACTGAAAGAAACACAATCACAAGGTACACAACATTTTATCCTAGGAAGCCCTCATGGGGGAGAAAACCCAACAAAAACTTCCTCAATAATAGATTTCCAATACAATGCCAATACTAAGACCAAAACACCAAGAATAAATTAGGACTGAGAATGCACCTCTCTTCTCCTTCCTCCTTCAACTGCAATGATCGAGTTGGCTATTGGTGGCCACCCACCTATTCCAAGTGGCTCCTCTTATTCATTTTTAGTTCCACATGTTCTTCTATACTTATTTGTAATTGTGGATTCGACACTTCTACACTTTTGGGGTTGTCTGAAGCTCTACACATCTTCCATGTGGACATTGGTGGCCTGTCACATAATCCAAGTGACTTATTTTGTATGTTTTTATGTCAGGACATCTTCTTATACTTCCAGGTTTGTTTTGGAGGCCTAAACCATGTTTTCTTGGATCACCATAGTCAAACTGTAGACAGAGTTAGATTTTAACTACAGAATGTGTACTTCTCTGAAAGACCTTTCCAACAGACTATCACATGCCTAAAAGGGAGATCGTATGCAAAATTTACGACCCCAGGAAGTTGAGGTACCAACTTACCCATAGGGGTCCACATCACTTTTGACGTTTCACCTCCTAGGGCTAGGTTTTTGGATGTCTAGGGTTTTGGAATTCATGAGTAATATCAAAAAGGAATCTAGAGCCTCATTGTAATTGATTTTTCTCAGATGGATGTGCGTAACAACCACATTTCTTCTCAGAGATAGCTACCACCATTCGAGCAAGTGTTTATGTACTACATTTTTACAGTTTCAACCTATTTCATTATTCAATAGAAGATATTGGTCACTGTATATCTGTGTTATTATTCATATCTTTGTGTTTATTGTATTCAATTTGTTAATCAGTTTGTTCCACTCCTAATTCTGGATCAGTGGTATCAGAGAGGTCTACTCTTCATTTATTTTTCCTCATGCATGTCCCCAAAAATATATGGGTACAAGAAGTCCAGACTCGAACCAATCGATCCATTGCAAGATCGTCCATGCCGAGCCCAACAACAACCCACGAGGGATGGAAAGAAAGATGATGGAGTAGGAGATCCTATTAAAAATTTTCTCGAGGAATCCCTCGCGCGACAAAGGAATGAAATGATGGACAACTTCGTGTAGATCCTTCGACGACTACCCATAGGAGAAGCATCTTCATCAATCATCCATGCAACCCCCTTCAAGTTACAAGTAAATTTTGATATTCCATTATTTGAAGGACTGATAAATGCGTATGTTGTATATAAATGGTTGAATATGCTCGAAGGGTATTTTTCAGTCCACAATTTTTCTGATAGGGAAAAACTCACTTTTTCACTCCTCAAGGCCATTTCCCATGTTAAAGACTGGTGGGATAGTTACTCTGAGAAAAGGGTCGTATAGGAATCTAAAATGTTTGTGGTGGCCCCTACATGGGATTCCTTCTAGGATTACATTAAATAATAATACTACCATGTTGGAAGCTACAAGTGCTAGTACACCAGATGGACCACCCTACGTCAAGAAAGGGACCAGACAATACCATATTTCATCAATAATTTCCATACCCTACGCACCAAATTACGTATCAAAGACTATGAGCGTCATATGGTTCTCAAATACCATGATTTTTTGCATAGATACATTCAAATAGAAATGGAGTTTCTTGACTTCACCTCATTTGGCACAACTTATAGATACGATGTCACGATCGAGAAAAAATTTAAGCAGAAAAGGTGAGAGTCTGGATCTGCAAACACCTAATAGCCGAAGCAGGGAAAAGGTGGCCCCAACCCACACAAAAAAGGACCAATTTGAGATGGTATCCCTAAGGAAAACTAGTACAAGCCGCAACATAATAAGGGAAATGAGAAGACAAAGAAAGACACGAGAAAATGGTGTGAGCACCATAAAATCCCTTCGAAAAACACCGAAGAATGTCGTTCCAAGAAGTTTCTCATGGCCGAATTGAAGGCTTCCGATTCAGAGGTCGATTATGATTCTGAATAAAATCCTGAAGGAGGGAAGCAGATTATCGATTTTGAACCCAATGCCACTGTAACCACCACCAAATTCCGGCCAAGCGAACTAGAAGAACTAGAGGAAGGGGAATGCCTCTTTCACTCACAGATGTGGGTAAATGGGTCTCTTCATTTCATTTTCGATAGAGGTAGTCAAAAGAACCCGATTTCAAAAGAGGTCCTCAAGTGACTGGACCTGCCAACGACACCACACCCACATACCTACACCATTGACTGCTTTCACAAAGGAAGAGATCTTCGTGTCATCCAACAATGTCATCTTCCCTACGACATCAAGCCTTTCAAAGATTAGGTATGGTGTGATATTTCTCCCCTTGAAGTTTGTGATGTTCTTTTAGGACAACCATATTTCTCCCCTTGATGTTTGTGATGTATGAGTCTATACCCTGCAGTGTTATTATTACTTTGGGTAGACAATTTTACAGGATACCATAGGTAGCACCGCCTACTGCTATTTATTTAATCTCTGTTAAGTAATGCAGTAAGGTCATTTAACAGACCAAGAAGTTTGTCTTCTTTGTGATCCGTGCTCACAATAGGAAGAAGGTTTTCACCACATCTATGGTCTCTACATAGAGCCTCTCTTTGTAGAAGAATCAAGTGGATGGGATCGTGGAAGAATACAGATACATCTTCTCCTCACCTACAGGGCTACCGACACACTGCCAAGTCAAGCATCCAATTGATCTGACCCCCGATGCACCTCTACCTAATGGACCAGTCTATCGTTGCTCGCTGATGGAAAATGATGAAATCATGTGTCAGATACAAGAGCTTCCTCAAAAGGGGAACATCAGACCCAACTCCTCCCCTTGTAGAAGCCTGGTTGTACTGGTGCAGAAGAAGGATGAGACTTGGCAACTCTGCAATGATTATAGATCCTTAAACAAAATCATAGTCAAGAACCGGTACCCCATTCCCAGGATTGATGACCTTCTTTACCAACTCAAGGGGGAAAATTTCTTTAGCAAGAATGAACTAAAGTCTAGCTACCACTAGGTTCCCATTGAATGAACTGATGTATGGAAGACAACCTTCAAATATAAAGAATGTCTCTTTGAATGGATAGTCATGCCCTTTGGCTTAACAAATGAAACAACCACTTTCATGAGGTTGATGGATGATGTATTGAGACCCTTCACCAAATCCTTTGTGGTGGTATATTGGGATGACATCCTCATCTTCAATAGAATGTGGGAGGAGCACATGAGACATATTCAATAGGTTTTAAGCACTCTGCATCATCACAAGTTATATGCCGACTTGGAAAAATTCTCTTTTGTAATGAACAAGTTCCAATACTTTAGATACATTGTTGATGACCATGGAGTACATGTTGATCCAACTAAGATCCAAGTCATCCGTGACTGGCCATCCCCGACCACACTGACTGAGCTTCAGAGCTTCTTGAGAATAACCAACTTCTATCGACGATTTGTGTTGGGATTCTCCCATATTGCATGGACCCTCAACCAGGTGACCAAGGGAGGTGGTAGGGACCAGTTAGTGTGGGGGAAGGAACAACAATGATCATTCAATGATCTGAAGCATCACTTGTGCTCAACTTTAATACTCTCCTTACCTGATTTACAACAACCATTCGAGATTGAAATTGATGCTTTTTACAATGTTGTGGGCACATTTCTCACTCAGAACGATCATTCGGTGGCATACCATAGTGAGACACTCTCAGATATTGTATGGAAATAACCCACCTATGATAAGGAAATGCATTCCATTGTACAAGCCTATTTTCAATGGAAACATTACATTATGGGAAAGGAGATGATCATACACATTGATCACAAGCCTCTGCGATTCATACATACACAAGGGAAAATTGCAGAACGACCCCCATCAGAAGTGGTTCACCTACCTGGAGCAATTCCATCTCAACGTCAAGTATAAAACATGTATCTCAAATTGTGTCATTGAATGCCTTAGTCTACATCCTTTGGATACACTTACCACCATGCTCCATTCCTATGGAGATGAAGCATCTGAGTGGCCCCAAATTTATTAGAAGGATTCAGACTTCACCACCACCTATAAGCTCTTGGGTACATGCACGACTGTCACCGATTTTCACATTTAGGACCGACTATTATGCCACCTGGTCCATATTTGTGTTCCTACAAGTGAGCAAGCAAAGATGATTTGGGAAGCCCACTATAGTCAGATGGCAGGACATTTTGGCGTGGAGAAAACTATGGCCATTCTTCAGAAACATTTTATTGGCCAAAACTTTGACAGGACGTCAGTAAGTATATATGATCTTTCAATGCCTGTGCCATTGCTAATCTATTCATAAAGAAGCAAGGCTTATACACCCCTCTTCCTACTCTTGAGAAGCCTTGGGAATCCATATCAATGGATTACATGTCTGGCCTTCTGTCCACCAAGCAAGGAAATGACTGTGTATTTGTGGTCGTTGATCGATTCTCGAAGATGCCCATCCTCACATCCTGTAAGAAGAATATCACAGTGGTATATACCTCAAAGATATTCTTCGAACGAGAGTGGGTCTACTTTGGGATACCACATACCATCATATTCGACTAGGACAACAAGTTCCTCATCACATTTTGGTCATGTTTCTGGTCACTGTTGGACACCAAGCTCACAAAATCCACTTCTTTTCACCCCCAAATAAATGGCCAAACATAGGTCATTAATCGGATAACTGTGCACATCCTATACATGTACAACTCTAAGAATCCAGGTAAATGGGATGAGAGTCTCCCCTATGTTCAACATAGTTACAACCGACCTCTCCATAGCTCCACCGACCATAGCCCATTTCAGGTGGGGTTTGGATTCCAACCCTTGGGGCCCATTGATGTTTCACTTCCTCTTGTCACCACACAGAAAAAATCTTCCCCTAATCAGTCTGCGATTGACAAAGCCACTAGATTCATTGAGTGGATTAAAAACATCCTCCAACTGGTCTAAGATATTTTGCAAAAATCCAATGCTAAGTACAAGAAATACCATGATTAACATAGGGTACCACACTAGTTTCAGGTTGGAGACAAAGTCTGGTTACATTTTCAGAAGGAGCATCTCACAGGGCCCCATCGGAAGCTAAGCCCACTTCTCTATGGGCCTTACACTATCACTAAGGCTGTGGGTAGCAATGCTTTTGAGCTCAGCACTCCACCGTTCCTTGGCCTGCACCCAGTGTTCAATGTGGATCTCCTTCGACCATGTTTTCCACCATTATTGGACACCTCAAAGATCGCAAAAAAACTAACACCCACAGCTCTCAACCCTGACTGAATGGAACAAGCCTCCCCTGATCAGATAGTGGACACACAGGTCAAGGGCACTCGCCAGTAGAGGATCCAACTTTATCGGGTTGTCAAGGCAGGGAAACTCCTACACCAAGGCAAGTGGCTCACCCATGGCCAAATCTAGTAGAATTTTCCTCACGTGATGGGGGAACTCACTGCAATGGAGAAACTTGCTTCCTAAGGGGGGAGGATTGATTTAGTTGGATATTGGTGGACACCCACCTATTCCAACTAGATTCTCTTGTCTGTTTTTACTTCATCATGTTCTTTTGTACGTCTTTGTAATTGTGGGTTCTACACTTCTCTGGATGAATGAATCCCTAAACATATTCCAAGTGTATATTGGTGGCCTGTCACCTAATCCAACTAGCTTATTTTGTATGTTTTCATGTCAACACATCTTGCTTTACTTCCAGGGTCGTTTTGTATGCCTAAACAATGTTTTTTAGGCTTTCCATAGTCAAAATGTAGATGGAGTTGGATTTTGATGAAGGAATGTGTATTTCTTTGAAAGACCTTTTGAACGAGCTATCACTTGCCTAAAATGGAGGTCGTATGAAAAAGTTATGACCCTAGGAAGTTGAGGTACTAGCTTACCCATAGGGTCCCACATGAATTTTGACATTTCACCTCCTAGGGTTATGTTTTTGGATGTCTAGGGTTTTGGCATTCATGAGTAATATCAAAAAGGCCTCGAGAGACTCATTGTAATTGATTTTTCGTAGATGGATGCACGTAGGAGCCATATATCTTCTTAGAGATAGCTACCACCATTCGAGCAAGTGTTTTAGTTCTGGAGTTTTATAGTTTCAACCTATTTCATTGTTCAATAGAAGATATTGTTCATTGGATATATTTTTTATTCTTCATATCTCTGTGTTTACTATATTCAATCTATTAATCAGTTCATTCCACTCCTAAATATGGATCATGCAATTTCCTTCAAAATATGTGCACTAGATGAGTGAGTGAGTGAATGAACAAGTGAGGCGCCATCCTCACTTATAAATACTAGTTGAGGAGGCACTAGGGTTATGTCTCTTCACTCAGTAGGGCTGAATTCTTCCAAGAGTGGTTAAAGCCACTTTATAAACCCTAGGGGCCAAATTTACAAATACCACCATATAAATATGGTTTGACCAATCCACAAAAGTGGATTTGATATTATACAAGTCCTGACATGATCAATCCACAAAAGGGTATTTAATCTATAAGATAATAACTCAAATATAATTAGAATATTATTTGAAGTTACAATATTTCAACATAAACAATGAAAATTTCATCGGTCGGTGGGGTTTGAACCCCTGACCAGCCATTCAATATGCCAATGACTTAACCAATTGGCCAAAGGTGTGGGTCTTTTTCTAACTAGCCGCTAACAAACATTTAATACCATCCAACAGTTGTAAATGAAGGTTGAGGGGCATGCCCTATTTAATGAACATGCAGATCAAGAATTGTACATGGACTCATAACTATAGAGTTATGTCTCGAAGTGTGTGCTCAAGGGTACAAGGACTTTGAGGCTACACCGTAAAGCATGCCGAGAGGCCCCTTGATGGAATTTTAAGAACTTTATACTCATTTTTTTGTGATTTTTCCCAAGGAATCCAACGGTGCATTCTATTTCTACATTTGAGGAACATGTAAAAAGGTCATTGTAAAACACACTCATTTGACCATTAACAAAGTGGTCTCTATTAGAAGTGGACCTGGAGACGTAGCCTAAATTGGGTGAACTCCGTTATCAAACTTGTGTATGTGATTTCGTCATTATTGTTCATTTTGAGCTCAATTATTTGCAAGTTGTTTATAATTAAAATGTATATGGTTAGATATGTATCTCACATGTGAATTGTAAATAGTCAAGTGATCATTATTATTTTGAAGATCAAGTAGATGTTTATGTGTATTTAAATCATTCAACATCTAAGGATTTTCAGATCACCTTATCTCTTCAAGGATTTAATATTACATCAACATATTAGAAAATCATCCTTTAATTTGTAGGTATTGATCTTAGTAATGCATATATGAGAATATTACCATGACCAATTGCGTGTCAAATCCTTCCAAACATTTATGCTAGATATTCCTAGAACATGTGATATTTTATGGATGTAAACATTTTGAGTAAAACCTTATTCTTTAGAATCTCACCACGATCAAGCTCACCATGATCAAGCTCACCTTATTTTGGCTGTCTTGATGACGCTCAAATTATTAGTATGCCTCCTAATAGGAAATCCAAGAATAAAGGAAAAGTGCCACAAGAGTAGGAAAAAGAAACTGGCATAGAACCAGTAGCTCTAAAAGTATCGAGACCATTTTATGGAGATGTGGAATGCTAGATTTCTTCAAGATAGAAATTATTGTGATGAGAGTTATATAAAGTGTTCAAGGATGATCGTTATCCAAATTCGTCCCCATATACAAGTCGAAGAGATCCTAATCTCATAGTCTATTATCATATTAAGATATCTCAATTTCATAGTTGATACCATACCAATTTTGATGATGATTGAAGAGGTAGTTTCATGGATTACCAATCAATCTATTATTGATAATAGGATGATAAAATACGAGAATGAAAAAGCTATAGATTCATTTCATCCTTCAGGTTTGGACATATATTCTAAATTTCCAAAGTGATAGGTTAGCATGATAGACAATTGGGTGACATAGATCACAAAAGACAAGGATTATCATGACTATTGAAAATGTGGTGTATTAGGACAAGGAATTGATATCATAACAAGAGGGTGTTTATCCCACCTCATAGCTCAAAATTCCTTATAGATATGTAGTGGAACAAGTGAGTGGGTTTTATGATCATAAACATGTTATGCAATTAAAGGAATCTTGGATTCCACTAATTTGTCAAGTAGCAGAAGTTGCGAAGATATTCAATTGGTCAAGTATATTGTATATCATAATAAATGATGCCATTTACAAATTAAATGATCCTACTTAGGAAATTCACCCAAAATTCATCATTCCATATTTCTTAATGGGATTTTTCTATATAGCAAATCATTTCAAAGGATTAAGATGGAAATGGAAACATAAGAACAAACCAATCCATGTGTATTTCCCAATATTATGGGAGGAGAAGTAAATGAGTGAGTACAAAATAATTTGTGATAATTTCATTGCTTCTCTCTATAATTTACTTTTCTACAAAATATTGCATTCCATGATTGAGAAGCTATGCAAATAGTAAGCACCTTGCATTATTGGTATGTAATGGAGGGATACACTTATAACAAAGTTGATGGAGCCTTTAAATATCATCATATCCTACCAAGATTCATTCCAAATAATCTTCTCATTTACATGTATTTATATATATGTCATAAATATGTAACATCCCCACTATAATCCCTAGTTTAATTAATGATTAATGTAGACATAATATGTGGCTATGACCAAACAATGTAATATGCAAATTTATTTCTGAACATTAATAATAAAATGTGATGCCAACTGCTAAGGGGACATGGACAGAGATGGGGGCGGAATTAATCCACAAGAGAGGGGAGAGCCTAAAATAATTCCTAAGAGGGGTCCAAGGTGGAATTACCCATGTATATTAATTCAAACCATTTTCCTAAATTTTCTATTGGTATATGAACCTTATAATTCATGATTGAGTGTTCCCAAATCTAATCATTGAATACATATAAGAGGGTGGGTGTGAGTAGTCACATCCCATAGATATTGGGATCATCGTGGGGATGAGTAAAATCAACGCAAGGAAGTGTGTGAGTCAAGAAAACAAGCCAAAAGAGAAGAAATGTGTATAAGTAGCTACAATAGTTTTAGACAATTCAGATTTTGTGCATGAGAAACAAGTAGAGAGAGATAAAAAAAAAAAGATCTTAGAGTTGGGAAATCCATGGAGGGGGAATTCTAGAGCATGCTAGAGTGTTTCTAGAGCATATTTGGAGATGAATAATGAAGATCCAAGTTTTCAGGATCAAAGAGTGAACTCTTGTGTGAGTTTCATTGTAACAACAAGTGTTTGTTGTTGGTTGTTGGTAGTTTTTCCCGCAATGATTTCCATGAGTTCTCAAGTGAGAGATTCCTAGTTACCTATGACAGAGAGGCCCTTATGAATGAATGGGATGCTTGAGGGATGGATATCATTGAAGGGGTACATTCCTTGGATTGTGCAGGTTGAGAGGAAGAGAGTTGGTGGAAAATCAGGATAGTTGTAGGAGAATACCAGTGGTTTGTTAGTTTTCTGATTTGTGAGTGGACAATGAGAGATCACCCTCTTTTGTGGATTACTATCCTCAACTCGGGGGTGAATGGATGTTTATATTTGGAACAATCATTCTATGGTTGGGTGGAACATTTTTCCCAAGAAGATGGTTGCACAACTGATTATAAAAGATAAGTGTTTTATCTTTGTTTGTGTTGTGTTTATGAGCTAAACCACTATGCATGAACTTTGTGTATTAAATAATGATTTATATGAGACTTTGTTGAATTATTAAGTTCCATTCATGTTTATATTAGTATCTTTAGATGCATAAATTTAATGGTAGTGAACAATACCTAATTTTGGTTGTAATTCCTATTTGGAAGCTACAAGAAGTTAGTTAGATAGCATAAATATTAAATTGTAAGAGTATTCCACACTTTGAAATTCCTCGACTAGTATGTGGGATTTTACATTATGGTATCATATCTCAAGGTTCAATACTAAGCCCGCATGGGCTAGCTAGCATAACGCTAGAGATATAAATTGTAGAAATTTAAATTTCACATAATGTCACTAATATGTTTGACAAAAATATTCCTTTGAAATTGGGAAAGGATTCATGGGGAATTTGAGAATGAAATGGGATCTCTAAAGGGACAATTGGGATGCAACAAAACTAACTTTTGATTTTTCCATGGTAGTCCAAGAAATAAATTTGGATCTGGGCGATCTTGAAGATTGGAAATTGGGTAAAATTGGAAAAAAAAATGGGTACTTTTCCATATAGTGATGTCAGCATGATGTGGAGGGCACATTTTAGCTGACATGGAAAAATAATGATGTGTACTTCCATGGTGGCAGGTACATGGTAGTCGGTATGTCAGATGGCAGGTGATGTTGAGTCCTGTGGTGGGGAACTTTCCTATTCCCCAAACCCACAATGATATCTTGAAAATTGTCTATGTACCAAGACATCGTGGAGCATGGAGAGGATTAGGTGTCTAGAGGAGAAACAAAAAAACCCACGGACCCACAAACCCATGGTGAAATTTTGAAGTTTGGATAAGTATCAAGATTTTGTGGGTGTGAAAAGTATCATGGAGGTGATGAAGCATAAGGAAATGACTACGGACCCATGGTGAGATATCAAAGAAAATGACTGAGTTTAGGTGTAAAATGGATACGTCGAAGCATGACAGTGAATTTCGTAGGCCAAAAAAAGGTAACAAGGACAAAAAAAAATGGGTTATGAACCTACGACAACTTAAGAAAAGTTATAAGTATGGAAAAATAAAATTGATGGCTAAGATTTAATTGGACGAAATGATTGGACGGTCACTGAGCATTGAAGCTATGATATTCTAGCTAATGGATATTCCTTTCCTTTCCTATGTTATCAATAACTTTATACTCAAAACTCAAAATTCAGCAAGAGAACAATTGTTCGAAAGGTCTTGAGGAGGAGATTCCATGTATTAATATAGGAAGTTAATTTGATAAGAAAATATTTCAGTTAACTCAAAAGAATATGAACGGTGGCATAAAAGGGTAGAAAAAACTATGCATTCTTTTCCGAAATTGTGTGTGTATATCATCTTTGTCTAACATAAAAAAAATTGCATGCACAATTTTTCTGTAGAATTAGAGGTTTAGAAAAACAATTTGGTTCCTATATGAGAACAACAACAATGGAATATTCCCAAGGTTCCTACAACCATGAAGAGAAATTCATAGGTCTGCATGTCGGCATGGGAAACACTGAGATAGAGTCTAATGGAAGAAAAGTAGGCAGGAGACTATAACTATGAGAAGTTTTCATACGGAAGTGAAAAGATATAGAGATGATAATGAAAATATTATGAAGGATCAGGAAGAGATACTTCAAAGTATGAACAT
This sequence comes from Picea glauca, assembly GCA_000966675.3. Classification (NCBI taxonomy): domain Eukaryota; kingdom Viridiplantae; phylum Streptophyta; class Pinopsida; order Pinales; family Pinaceae; genus Picea; species Picea glauca. The sequence goes on along the minus strand of JZKD02S2231434.1, from coordinate 280,450 downwards.
TCCATAGAAGAAATCTGAGAAGGAATATGGCACCAAGAAAGAAGCTAGTGCTAGACAAGTGGCAGCATCCAAATCCCATAACATAAGGGATGAGCATGAGAATGATAGAAATTCAAGGAGTAGGAGTAGGCACTATCCTTCTCCAAGTAAATCCACTATGATATCTCATGCCAGAGAGAATCCCAAGGGCCAAAGAGAATCCCAGGGCCAGAGAGAATCCCAAGTGTATCCCCTGTAAGAACATAGAGCAGAAGGAATGAGGGAGACATATTGCAAGGTGAAATCAGGAAGATCAGGCCACCAAATTTCAATGGTGAGCACAGGAAGGGAGAAGAGGTAGATTTCTAGCTATTGGAAATGAAGAAATATTTCCATCTACATGACTACCCCTCAAGGCTAGAGACAATAATTTCAACCAACCACTTGCAAGGAAAGGAAACCATGCGGTGGGATCATCTCAAGAAGGTCAAGCATCTTGATGAGAAGAGGGTCTCATGGAGGAATTTCAAAGGATATTTCCAAGAGAAATATGTTTTTGAGCATTAATATGAGAGAAAGATGACAGAGTCCTTTGAAGTCAATATGGGAAGCATGACAATGGATGAATATGAGAAAAGGTTATTTAAGTTGCTGAAGTACGTGGACTTCATAAAATATGAGAAAGTCAAAATTGAAAGGTTTCTTAGTTGGTTATCTTCCTTCTACAATGACAAGATAGAATATGATAATCCCAATACTTTGGAGGAGACCATAAGGAGAGAAAGACATATCAATGAGAAAAGTAGAGGGAGGATAGTCTTCCAAAATAATTGGAATGACAATATGAAGGATAAGAGGGAGAAAAGGTAGAATGGTTTTAAACAACCTTTTTTCAAGAAAAAATCCCAAGAAAATCAATAAGGAAATTCATCCCAAAATTATCATATGACAACATATTCTTTTGAGAAAATGCCAAGGAAGAAAACTGTACAATGTTGGGGATGTGAGGGGAATCACTTATATAGGACTACCCTCATAAAGAAGAAAGAATTAGGACTTTACACAACATTCAAGAGGATGAAACAATTGAATACATGGGAGTAAATATGCCAAGGATATATGAATCCTTGGAAAACAAGATAGCAGAATATCGGTCCCCCATGATTGAGGTGGAACGTAAGATTAATAATGAGCCTATAGAAATTTTAATTGATTATGGAGCTATACGTAGTTACATAAACTCTAACATTATCGAAACATTTCACTTGAAAAGGAGTAATCGTAAGAAATATTGGTTACTTCTGTTAGCCATGAGGGCTAAGAGAAAGATCAATGAATTTGTTAAAGATTGTCCAATAGACATGAATGGAATCAACAAAAAGTTAGTGTTGTGACAAGCACTACAAACCTCCATTTACCTTTATTTTCATTTACATAGTCTTTAGAAAATGAAGCCCCTTATTTTTTAAGTTTGAAAGAGTTTTTTTTTGGCCTCTCTTTACCTCAAGTTTCTTAGAGAGATCTTATTCACCTTATTAAATCATTTGTAGAAGGAAGTACTTGAAAAATTTTCATTTTTGAGAAAGTTAGAAGGAATCGACAAAGTTAGTTCTAACTCCTCGGATGTGAATCATAGGAGTTACATTTAACTCATCTGATTCACAACGAAGGA
>JZKD02S2231434.1:264453-274466 GCA_000966675.3 Picea glauca | reverse complement strand
ACCGTTGAACTTCTCTATCTTGATTCTAGATGAGCTCGCCATTCCTCTTTCTTTACTCAAATATCCACTGCAAAATCTCCCACTAAACCCAGGTTTATCACAGACCCAAGATAAACTTGATCTATCAAGACTGAGCCAAACCCTCAGCAACAAAGGCATCCCTCTGAAACCAAAAACGAACTCTGATACCACATGTAAGTTTTAAACCTGCGAAGTAAAGCAATGCATATAGATTCTTAAGAAATACAGAAATTAATCAATCGCTCATACACATAGTACACAAAGATTTTATACCGAAAACCCTCAACTGAGAAAACCTTTCTTATTTTCATTATATCGAATTTCACCAATCGCCATACAATATATACAATTTTTTTAGGTATTTCGTAGATACCAAAACCCTAATCCCTTAATCCGAGATTAATTTACAAATCCACTAAAAATAGCAAAATCCACTAAAAATAGCAAAAACCACCCTAGGTGAAGGGATCGTCAGACGCAGTTGTCGTATCTGACGCACCCACACACACACACATGAAAAGAATATAACACATACCCCACAATGATTTCACCATAACAATGCCTTTGCGACCTACACGAATGTTGAGCCACCATTTCTAGCCATCCCTAATGATGAGAAAACACCAAACAAAACCCCAACCCTAGCACAAGAGTCATGTCTAAATCCCTAAGTCCAATCAAAAACTCATCATCTCCGTAGGGTTTCCATCAAGAGTGATCTTGGTAACTCCTCTGATTTGATCGAAGGAGTTATAAGAAACTCCTCTGACCTTACATCTCTCATTCAAGTCACTTAACCATAAATCCCCCAATCATATCAGAGGAATTCCTATCAACTCCTCCATTATTATCGGAAGAGTTTCAAGTAAATACGTCGATTTTCATAAGACTTCGAGAGAACAAACAATAACTCCTATGATGTATTCTCTAAGTAGTTATAATTAACTCCTCTGATTTACATCACATGAGTTTTTATTAACTTTGTTTATCGAAACCAATTCAAACAACTTCTCACATGCCTCGAAATAGTTAGCACAAACTCCTCCGATTTGCATTGGAGGAGTTAATCTCTAGACCTCTGATTTTTCTTTTTAAGCTCATATTTCACCTGTTACTCCCCAAATTTTCACTAAGGTTCTCAAGCATGTATACCATCACTTTGAAATGATCAAATGATATCTGTATTTCCAGTAATGGTCCCAATGTTTCCTCTGGTATTTAAAACTTATTAGTTGCATTGAATTGTATGTTATATCTTGATATGTGCATTCAACACATTTTTTAAGGTAGGTTCAAGCATGCCACTTAGAAAGAAAACCATAAGAAAGGTATCTGGAGCTGAAGCCTATGGTAGTGGAAAAAAATAAGAAGGTGAGACAAAAATCTTAGGAACCACGTATGATGATACGTCGGGGTTTCTAGAGAAGGATGAAGAAACATTGAAATGGGGAGAAATATATCAATGTTCAAAAAATCTAATTTCTCCGCCGAAGTTGAAGATCTAAATGAGCTTCAAGTGTTCAAGAATATCAGGAAATCGGGTATATTTGGAGTAGCATCACACCCAGTAGTATTCCCCTATGTATATGCCATCACATGGATTTTGAACAACACTAACATGAGCAACATATACATCTGCATTGCAAGGAAGGAACCAATAGCTTCATTTAGACCTGAGTATTTGTCCAAGTGATATCATATTGAGAAGGTGATCAAAAGGATGGATATTAAAATCCTCAATGAGTTTGAGTAAACACCTAAGGACCTATTCCCTGAGTGGTATAGATAAATAAGAAATTTAAGTACATACCTAAAAGTGGATACCCCTCGAATTCCTTAAGAAGACCTTACCAATACTTGGTAGCCATGTTGTGTATATTGTATGGGGAATATGACATGAAACAATTATCCCTATCCTATATTCCCCTAATATCTTATTGTGTAGATGAAGGGACATTGTTCAATTGGGAAGACATCCTATATGAGAATCTCATGTAATTTATCTTTGCAGTGAAGCAATCCCAACCTAGAACGTTCTTGATATTTCATATGTCCTCATACCTCCTAGAAATAATGTACACAACTCACAAGTACCCTGATATGGGGTGTCATTGGATACCATTTGAAACTGCAATTCATATATATTTTAAAGTTATCTGGGAACAAAATATCGTATGGAGTATCAAAGTATATGTGATCACTTTCTTTCTCCATTATACAATTTCATCTTATGCACCACTCCTCCATGCATGATTGATAAAGCCATGGCCGTTATAAGGAGAATCATGGATTGGTACCATCCCATTTGTTTCCCCGGTTCGTGCCCGATAAGATTGTTCTCCAAGAAGTGGTGTATCAGACCATCATACATGGAGTTGGGGGGAATATTATACTGGCTAAATATAGCAATTTTTCCTCCATTTCCATTGTATGTGGGAAATTATTTCTTTGGAAACATTGATCAGGCCCAAGTAGAGGTAAATACCATGTTGTCCTATCACTTCGGGGAAGAACGATATAGAAGACATGGTCCAAAAAATACGGTTAGAGGGAATTTCAACAAGATTGGTCTACATTGGAAAAATACCACAAATCTTTGGGAGGAGGAATAAGTACACTGGAACGTCCAGACATATGATGAAGTCATATTCAATAGGCATGGGAATTTGAGAGGAAGGATCACATAAAAATAAAAACCGAGAGAAGAAGCCATGAAGAAGGTAGAGTAAGAAGAAACTAATTGATCTCCCCCGATATCCATCTCAAAACACTCAGGATCTATAGAAGAAGAAGAAGAAGTACCAGTTGATAAAAAGAGGAGAGACAAAGATAAAGTATTAAAAAATAAAAATGATGCAAGAAAGAAGAAGCAAACGATGGAGGTTGATAAGGCTATATCTAAAGTTGCAGCAGAGGAAAAAGATGCACTAGAGCGAGAGGCCAAATGAAAGGAACAAGTAGAAAAGAAAATAGCAGCAAAAGAAGTAGTAGAACAAGAGTAAAATAAATATAAATAGGCAACTGACAAATATGTTGAAGAAGAAAGGTAGCGGAAAGACACGAAATATAGAGGGGGGTACACACATCCCATGGAAACAGGCATTTCGAAAATGTCTACTGTTGGTGTAGAAATAGATCTATGAGGAAATGACTTAGGACTTGGGATATCGTAACAATTTCATTCGAGCTAAGTACTGCACCTAAGGAGCTTCACCAATGACAACAAGACATGGAAGATTCTGCAGGAGTAGGTGAAGAAAGTGTTAGTAATTGAAGGAGCACCTATCTCGGTTGTCACCCATGTTCCCATAATGGGTTATGTTAGAGAAGGTATTGTGGTAGGAAGTATGGCTAGCTTCATGTTTATGAATGCAAATTTAGACAAAATACAAATAGTGTGCTAGCAAAATGAAGAGAAAGAGGAAAGGATCAAAAAGATGGAATAAAAACTTCAGAAGGTCAAGATTGATGAAAGAATCCTTCAAAGCTTCAAAATAATCACTGAGAAAGTTAGGAATGAGTTGGAAGGAGCCATAACTGACATGTATGCTCACCTAGACCTCTTCTAAGATGCATATGCAATAATCATTGATCAAAGAAACCATATACAAATGAAGCATAAATAGTATAACATCATTCACAAAGGCATAATTGACATAGAAAGATGGATAGAGGAAAATACATATGCACCACCTCAGCTATACTGAACATCAAAAATGAAAAGAAAGATGTATTTGTATGCACTGGATCATTTCCAACAAGTAGGAAAGAGAGATTATAAGGAAGTCACCAAATTTATGGAAGTATGCTCGAGGACCCATAAATCGACACAAGAATTGATAAAAAACAATCAATTTCCAAATATAGATGAACTTGAGAAGAACCTTTTGTCAAAAGAACTAGTATAAAAGGTACACAAAAACACAAATCAAATAAGGGAAGTAGTTTAAGTCACCACCACAGTCTCCAAAGACCTCATAGATCAACACTTGTTACAACTAGTTAAGTTGCATACCATGATACATGCCTTCATGAAAACACTAGTTAAGGACATGAGTACTCTAGAAGATATTTTTTCTCTAAATTACACAACTTTGGAGCAACTGAACTACATAAGGATTGAATCCCTGTATGACCAACTTGAAGTTTGGACAAAATATCTTAAGGAAAAAAATCCACGAAGATAGAAAAAATACCTAACTTTTTTTTGTCTTTTTCTTAACCAACCTCAATTTTGTCTTATTTGTACACTTGTCAGTAGGAATAAGAAGCTGAACCATTTTTTGTAACCACTTGTTTAGGAAGAAGATGAAGAGTCATAAAGGAGTTACAAAAATTTGTATAAAGGGGATTAGAATCCCATTTGAGAGGGGCTTTTGACTCTTCAAACATTGTTTATTTCTGAACTATTTTGGGAACATAGTGTCAACTAAAATTGAAGTGTTGTTTTAGAGTTTTCATGTATTATTGTTGAAACTCTTAATAAGGACAAGCCCTCAGGGCCATATTTTGGAGAGGGAATTCTTTATGTTTGTATCAATGTAAGAGGTGAGTTATTTCAAGTGAATATGAATTATGTTCATATGGACTGTAAGAATTCTAGTTTGTTTATGGATTAATTCTTATGAAATCTATGATATTATGCAATTTTAAGTGTTTCTTCAAATATCTTTGTGCCTTGATATTTATAAGTTATTAATGTGTGCATTGATGCAATCTGGACTAATCTGGTTATATGCATGTGTACACACTTATTTCTGATTCTACTTCTCTATTCCATCTATATGAGTAAGAGTTTACAAAGGATTCAGTTTCATTTTCAACTCACTGATTACTTTAGTTTTATCCTAGATAGGATAGGTTAAAGTAGAATAGTAATAGATTAGTTTGCATTTCATACATAGTCTTCATCTACATCTTTGCATTGCATATCCACTCATCATCCACCCTCATTGGTAAACAGTTCTATAACTGGAAAAAACCCTAAAAACAATATCAATGGCAGTCGAGACAAATTATGGATGAGACTCATAATCCAAATGGTGCATAGTCTAGTTGGGATCGTGTACCGAGGAGTACCCCTTTCTATTGTCAAGTGAATTTAGACCTATCAACAAAATTGATGCTAGCAGGAGTGCCATCTTTTATGTCTTATATAAACAATTTACACAAGCAAAATTAGTCTTCAGGAAATAATCCCACTCCTTCTATTTTTCCTCGAATCGATTTTGAACAAGAAGTGACCTATGAAGACTTAAGGCCTAATTTCAGAAGTGCCTCTAGCATTTTGGAAACACTCTTTGAGACTTGGTTTCGCATACCTCAAGAAGATCTCTCTAAAACTCATTGGATTACACGTGCTTACAAAAAAATTCTTGGTAATTTACCAATAGCCTCTGAGCTTCCTAGGAGGAAAGAAACCCGTGTAGAAAGGCCTAATATAGATCCTCATTTTTACATAGACTCCATAGTTGATTTCATCAAAACTAGTTTATAAGAAGTTCCATGACCCTTAAGTCGACTTGAACATTTCCTTATTGAACCCAAAACCAAACTAGAAGTTGAGCACCCAAAAATCACTTTAGAATAAATAATGGGGGAAAACATAAACGATAGACAAGTTACCTCATTAGATATCCCAAGGCGCTCTTAATTTGTCTATATCGTTACATGAAATGCCAAGGTAATTTGATAAATTCCTTCCAAAATTTGATCCAGATAAATCTGGGTCCCCAGAAGACCATTTAAAAAATTTCTTCCTAGTCACTCACTTACTAAATGTCCAACATGAATACGTGGTTTGTAGGCTTTTCCATTTTACTTTTTCAAGAAAATCATCTACTTGGTATTTTATCCTACCACCTGGTTCTATAACTGAGTGGGATGATTTTGAAAGGTTGTTTATTAGGAAATTCGTGGAAAGGAAAACGGTTTCATCTTTGCACAAAGAGTTAGGGGCCATCAAGATGGACAAGAAAGAGAAGGTAAAGTATTTTAACCAAAGGTTTCTCAATGTATTACTCAAATTTTCCCATATTGTAGCTCTGGCTCAATCCTTGGAAATTGAATATTATACGGTAGTTTCAACACCTTCCATAGGGATATTTTTCAAAATGGCTAACAAAAATACTTTGGAACTTGACTTTGATGAAGCTGAAATAGTAGAAAGAGAACTCTCTTCCTATGAACATCCTTCACATACTGAGGAAACCAAAACGAATGGAAAGAGACCCTTGTTGTTAACTAAAACACCCGAAAAGGAACCAAAGGATATCAATAATGTGGTTAAATTGGTAAATAAATTGGCTAACGAAGTGATAGATCTGAAAAGTAATGTCGATGAAGGATCATCAAAACCTTGAACTTTTCGACCATTCTTTAAGAGACAATATATTCCACCAAAACCATCCAAACAACCTCACATGGATTTCATCTTAGATAGCTTCAACAATGATAGTTTTTTCTCTTATCACCAACATAACCACCCAGAGAGAACTTGCCATTAGTGGGTCAACTCCATGACACTGGTGATAAATCAGTTGTTAGAACAACAAATCTTAAACGATGAAATCCCCACATAAGCTCTCACTGACATTACTGATAAGATTCCCATAGAATTTTCCATGCCTTTTTGGGACTGGTATCTAGAATTAGATGATGAACAAATTAAAGAGTTTTTTATCAAGGATACACTAGTTATCAAGGTTGTTGCACAAAGAAATTAGAGTTTACACAACAAAGTTCCAATTCCTAACACTCCTTTTCCCAATGAGGATGTGATTCCTCTCAGGAAAATCACTCCTCCCCCTACTCCTCCAAAACCAAATGACACAACTCAAGTGAAAATCAACAACAAAAAAATAAAAGTCACCCCAAACAACATAGATAAACCTAGTAGATCTGCCTCAACTAGGAATAACACCAAGCTTAACATGGTACCAAACAACAACAAAACTTGTGAGCCAAAATTTAAACAAACAATGAATGACTCCAATACATGTTTCCTTGACTACAATGTGATAGAAGACATGAAGAAAACAAAATAAAACATTTCCATGTTCGATATCTTTTCCTTACCACAAAAACCTGATTTCGTACACGATGCTTTTAGTCCCGATGACGCTTAGAAAAGGACAGTTGTTGTTACTGAAAAAATACTTTCATAAAGTTATGCATAAGAGATAAACAAGGTAGAAATAACATCCATAAATTCATCCAGTATAGGTTCATTCTTAAAATATCAAGTACCACTTTTTCTATTCACTTACAAAAATTTTAATTTCAACGTGCATAATTTTCTAGTAGATTCAGGTGCATTGTCTAACATAATGCCCTTTTCTGTATGCCAAAAATAAACATTTTTTCGAAAATAACAAGAACTAGAATTATACATCTAGATAAGACATACGTCAAGGTAAAAGGTGAAGTCAAGAATATCTTAGTTAAATTATCATTTGATCCTAGGATGCACCAAATGATAGATATCGTTTTTGTTTATATTCCAGAGAGTTATGGGCTATTTTTAAGCAGAGATTAGTAAAAAAAAATTCAAGGTTACTTTTCCACCGATTGTTCTCATTTGTGGCTTCCTTACAAAGGTAAATAAAATCAAATATGTGAAAATAGTGAAGCACACAACGAGAGAACTAGAAGGAAAGAATAAATCCATAAGATTTTCCCATTTTTTCTTGGGTAATTACTTTTTTGAGACTTATTATGGATGTTATGAGACAAAAACATCTAAAGTACCATCAAAATTACAATCGGAACTAGTCCTGCGAATCCATAATAATGCTTTTACAATATTAACAAACTTAGGATTTAGTTCAATTAAAAAAATTAAAATTCCTAATATGTGTTCCATGTTCTTTGATGGCTCCAAGACACAAGATGGAGTCGGAGCAGGATACATCCTAATTGATCCCGGGCAAGGAAAAATTCTTATATCATGTCACCTAGAGTTTTAATGCACCAACAACACCGTTGAATATGAAGCTTTAGTTAAAGGTCTTAAAAAGGCCATTGATGTCAAGTTGAAATATCTTAAGGTGTTTGGTGACTCTGAGATCATCATACGACATGTAAGAAACAATATCCATTGCCTTTATCTGCATATAAAGGAATATCAAAAAGTGTTACTGAATTTTCTTTACTCATTTGATGCATTTAATATTACTTCTTTGCCTCATGATCATAATATAGATGCAAATATATTGGCCAATGCAACATCTAGATGAATGCCTCATGTGTTGGATTACTGAGAGGGGGGGTGAATCAATAATAGAGAAATTTAATCCTTTTTAACCATATAATCCAAGTGTTATATCAATGAAGCATTATCATCCAATAACTGTAGAGTAAATATGCAATGAAGAAATGAAAAAACATACACATACACAGTACACCAGTGTTTTACGTGGAAACCCAAATCAAGAGAAAACCATAGAATTATTTTTCTTATATGTCTTAAAGAATTACATTCATTGGAAGCACCAACTTCCTTTGTTTTCCAGCTACAACTGGAAATACGCTCCAACCCCCTAGTTTCTCAGGCTACAACCTGAGGGAAGCTCCAACTCCCTAATTCTATGGCTATAACCAGAAGGAGGCTACAACCCCCTATGTTCTCCAACTACAACCGTAAGGTGGCTACAACCACTTGTCCTTGCCCCGTCCTGCCACCCCAAAGTAGAAGTAGAATGATAGAACCACTGTCAACCTGTCACTATGAGATATACCGCTGTAAACCTGTACCAATAAATTTGAACCATGCATCAACCATGCATCAACCTGTACCTCAACCTATAATCAACCTGTACCATAAACAAGTGCATGAACCATGCACCAACCTGTACCAAATAACATGTAATCAACCTGTACCATAAACAAGTGCATCAAACCATGTACCAACTATGTACCAATCATGTGTCAACTACTCATCAACTATGACTCATCAATATGTACCAACATCATCAACTATACACCTCATGTATGTGCCAATTCATCAACTACTTGTCTCAACAATGTACTCAACATGTACCTCAACCAAAAGCCCTCATAAATTTCATCATCTAAATCTGATTTGTAGCTATGTAATAGATCCGTTGTATATTATCACATTCCTGCAAATCTTCCTTAACTTCAACAACAAGAGACTATGATTTTCATCAAATGTTTCTTTAGTCTCACATGCCTAGTTTTGGATTAGTCAACAACCCTAAATTAAAGTAATCATAACTTTGTACCTGTAATGTATAAAGATCTGAAATTGATCAAAAATGTTCTTCAGTGTGCTTTATGCAATTCCTCTAGGTGTCACTACTTGGAACCTCTCAAAAAAGGAGTTATAGCAAAAATGGCATACCTTGCTGAATTCTGGCTTATTCTAAAGAGATACCTTCTAGAGCGTGCCCCACATGGAATATTTTTTGAATTGATCTGAAACTATTACACAACATACTAAATACTATACCCTAACCAACACATTTGGTTTCACTGAATTTGAATCTGTTATGAAGAATTTATGACGTTTTTAGCTGAAACACTTGTTTTTTACTAGTTTCAGGACTAGCCACAAACCCTATTTTCCACGGAGTGTAACTCCAGAAATATAATGACCCACAAGATGAATTTTTTACCACAAATAATTGGATATGTCTTCTCAATGGAACATAAATTTCACAGTATGAATCATTATAGCAAAAACGTTATAGCGAAAATGGTGAGATGACCTGTAAATAACATACCTTAGAAAGCACCATCAAAAGAATTTATCCTTCCTTTCATTTCAGCCTTCTTTCTTCACCTTCCCTCAGAATTTTGGCTTAGATATCCTTGGTTACCTCAGACACCTATAGATATTCAATATTATCAAGTGTTATTAAAATGAGATATCCTTGCCTCTTATTTATACTCTCCAAGTAGCTTCCTTAAAAACATCTTCTAGGTCACTTGGCCCCACTTTCCTTATTTTAGGGTTAACCCACTTCTAA
>JZKD02S2231434.1:233743-264403 GCA_000966675.3 Picea glauca | reverse complement strand
AATCTCTTAAACCACTTTGACTACTTTGACCTTTTGGGGCTTCTAGATGACATATGAGGGTCCTCAAACTTCATAAGGCCATAACTCTCAAACCGTGAGGAGTTATGTGACGTTCCACATACCACCATAAATGGAATGAACTTTAATATCCATATAGAATAGTATTATCTGAAAATATATCATAACTCATACTATTATCCACCAAACAAACTTGGGTCCATTACCCAAACCTGGGGTCTCCAACTTCTTATGGCCATAACTCTCTGACTGTGAGGAGTTATGTGACGTTCCACATACCACTGGAAATGGAATGAAAAGAACTATCCATATAGGATAGTTTACCTAACAAATTCATTGTCCTTCATCTCATTATTCCACAATTAAGCATGGGTTCTTTTACTCCGCAAAGCATCTTCCCGTGAGGGCTTTCGCCATAAGGGGACCACTTTGGAGTTCATCCATCTTTATTTATTATCAAACATGACAAGAAAATAATGAGTCATCTTTACATCAAACAATATTGGGTCCATTACCCAAACCTTTGTGCTACGGGGATTTCTTCAAGGGTTGACATCAATGATAACCAACCTTAATCAACATCATGATGATGGTTTTTTTGTTAAAATGATGTCCAGGCCTTCCATACAAGACAACATCACAAATTGGAGAGAATTTGATAATGATGCACAAATTATAAATTTTATCACTAGTTTAGACACTTTCCAAGATGCAGTGATAGACGATGGGACACATCAACAAGAGTTACAAACCTATCGAGAGGAGAAAAACAAGGTAAAAACCAATTATGTCCCAAAAAACATTTTAACTCTTGAGAAAATCTTTGATTTACAATCAAAGTTTAGGAGGCCAACCAACCTGAAGACCAAAAGTTCTACTATCATTCAATTCTTGGTCAATATTGGAACCTATAAACAACCCAAATATGTTAATTTGGGCACCTTTTGTTCAAACACAAATAAACATGCATTCATGAAACTGTTTAAGAAGTATCGAGATTTTTTTTGTTGGACTTATGATGATTTCAAAACATATGATACCCAAATAATACAACATGTTTACCCTATTAAAGAAGGTATCAAGCCATTTCAACAGAAGCTCATAAATATACATCTAACTCTCGACTCTCTTATACATAAATAATTAAAGAAGCTATAAGATGCCTAAATCATCTTTAAAGTTCGAAATGCAACATGGGTTTCTAATATGGTGCCCATAAGGAAAAATTCGGGAGAAATCATGTTTTGTATAGATTTCTACAATATAAATCATGCTTCTCACAAGGAAAACTACCCCATTCCACCGATGGAACAAATCCTTCAACTTGTTTCGATATCTAAGCTATTTTCTCTATTAGACAAGTTTTCAGGATATAATTGAGTTCTCGTGGCAGAACCTAGCAGACTAAAGACCACATTCCAAACCAAGTGGAGAATGTATGATTATAGAAGAATTCCCTTTTGCTTGATAAACACAGGAGCAATGTTTCAAATGATAATGGATATCGCTTTTAAAGGATTAATTAGTCAAAGTGTGGTGATTTACCTTGATGATGTTATTTTCTATTCAAATAAAATGGAAGATCGTCTGAAACATCTCAAACATATATTTGAACAATGTAAGAAATATGGGATATATTTAAATCCCAAGAAAACCATATTTTCTATTTTAGAGGGAATATTATTGGGACATGTGATCTCAAAAGATAGAATTGGGATGGATTCGGAAAGGAAAAAATCCATTCTACAAATTCCCTCACCACATAGTAAAAAATCATTGAAATCATTCTTTGGAGGAATCAATTTTGTAAGAAGATTCATTCAATATTTTTTTGAAATTGTGAAGTCACTTCAAAGAATGATAAAAAAGGACATTCAATTTAAATGGGCACTAGTGGAGAAAGAAGCATTATAAAATATCAAAGTTGTCATAGCTGTTGCAACTTCTCTATGGAGTCCATATTTTACCAAAGATTTCCTTCTATATGCATTTTCATCTGGTCACTACTTGGAAGCAGTGCTCACGCAGAAAGATGAGCAAGGAGACGAGTATCATGTCATGTTCATGAGAATTGGATTACAAAGTGTTGGACTGAACTATCCCCTAGTGGATAAGCAAGTTTTTGTTGTCCATAAAGTCATCAAACAATTCATACTTTATATCCTAAAAAATCATACTAAATTCGTTGTCCCTCACCTAGAGGTCAGGTGACTTTTTGTTCAAAGAGAACTGGGAGAGTGATGAGGAACCTATAAACAACCCAAATATGTTAATTTGGGCACCTTTTGTTCAAACACAGATAAACATGAATTCATGAAATTGTTTAAGAAGTATCGAGATGTTTTTTCTTGGACTTATGATGATTTGAAAACATATGATACCCAAATAATACAACATGTGAACCCTATTAAACAAGGTATCAAGCCATTTCAACAGAAGATCAGAAAGATACATTTGACTCTCAAGCCTCTTATACATAAATAATTAAAGAATCTATTATATGCCTAAATCATCTTTAAAGTTCAAAATTCAACATGGGTTTCTAATATGGTGCTCGTAAGAAAAAATTCAGGAGAAATCAGGATTTGTATATATTTCTGCAATCTAAATCATGCTTCTGACAAGGACAACTACCCCATTCCACCAATGGAACAAATCCTTCAAATCGTTTCAAGATCTAAGCTATTTTCTCTATTAGACGAATTTTTAGAATATAATTGAGTTCTCATAGCATAACCTAGTATATGAAAGACCACGTTTCAAACCAAGTGGGGAATGTATGATTATAGAAAAATTCCCTATGGCTTGATAAATGCAGCAGCTATGTTTCAAATGGAAATGGATATCTCTTTTAAAGGATTAATTAGTCAAAGTGTGGTGGTTTACCTTGATGATGTTATTGTCTATTCAAAGAAAAGGGAAGATCGTCCGAAGCATCTGAAACATATATTTGAACAATGTAGGAAATATGGGATATATTTAAATCCCAAGAAAACCATCTTTTCTATTTTAGAGGGAATATTATTGGGACATGTGATCTCAAAAGATAGAATTGGGATGGATCCGGAAAGGAAAAAATCCATTCTACAAATTCCCTCACCACATAGTAAAAAATCAATGAAATAATTCTTTGGAGGAATCAATTTTGTAAGAAGATTCATTCCATATTTTGTTGAAATTGTGAAGTCACTTTAAAGAATGATAAAAAAGGGCATTCAATTTAAATGGACACTAGTGGAGAAAGAAACATTTTAGAATAACTAAGTTGTCGTAGTTGTTGCAACATCTCTATGGATTCCATATTTTACCAAAGATTTCCTTCTATATATGTTTTCATCTGGTCACTCCTTGGCAGCAGTGCTCACGCAGAAATATGAGCAAAGAGACGAGTATCATGTCATGTTCATGAGAACTGGATTACAAGGTGTTGGACTGAATTATCCCTTAGTGGATAAGCAAGTTTTTGTTTTCCATAAAATCATCAAACAATTCATACTTTATATCCTAAAAAATCATACTAAATTCGTTGTCCCTCACCTAAAGGTCAAATCACTTTTTGTTCAAAGAGAACTGGGAGAGTGATGAGGAAATTAGATGAAAAATTACAAGAAGATGACCTTGAATTTAAACCATCCAATATCATGAAAGGTCAAGGAGTATCCAAATTACTAGGAAATGGTACCGGTGATGAAGAACAAGAGGAGGACGGGTGGAAAGATGAACCAATGATGTATACTCAACAAGTTCCATATGTCACAACCATTGAAGGGCCACTATAATGACCTCAAATATTACTTGCAACATGATAAATCCCCCGGTTACCTTAATTCTAAGCATAAGAGAGCACTCTGGTTGAATTCTATGCAATATCAATTATTGCATGGTGTTCTATTTACAAAGAGTTATGATGGGGTATTACTCAGTTGCCTTGAGAAACAAGATGTTGATAAGGTCCTGAAGGACATGCATGATGGACTTGTTGGCGATGATTTTTCGGGAGACATATTTTCTCACAAAGTGTGGAGAGTTGGGTATTATTGACCCATATTGTTCAAATATTCCCATGCATATTCAAGAAGATGTGAAGCATGTCAAAAGGTTGTAGGAAGAGAACAAAAATATTCTACTCCACTTCAACCTATTTCTATTGAAGAACCCTTTGAACAATGGGGTCTGGACATCATTGGTGAGATTAATCAACATTCCTCCAAACAACACATGTATATTATGACCGCCACCATTTATTTTAGACGATGGATTGAAGAAGTACCACTTGTGAAAGTAAATTAAGAGGTAGTACTTAGTTTTATTGAAAAAAACATCATTACAAGGTTCAGAGTTCCTAACTCTCTAGTGTTTGATAATGCAACTTATTTTTCATATTTAAAATTATTTGAGTTTGCATTAGAAAAAGGGGTTATTTTGAAGTATTCTGCCAATTATTACCCTCAGGGAAATGGCTTAGCGGAATCCACAAACAAGAACATAATATGTATCCTCAAGTGAACCGTGGTTGATCACCAGAGAAATTGGCACAACACTTTATCGAATTCCCTCTGGGATGATCGTGTCACTCCTAAGGCCACCATAGGAAATTCTCTATATTTCCTTGTTTACGGGAAATAAGTCGTCTTACCCCCAAATATTTACCTTCCTTCCCTGCAAATCACCCATCAATCCCAATAAATTTATTTCGTTGTCATTCAATGATGCATCAATAACTTACTAAGTTTAGAAGACAATCACACTAAAGACAAAAGAAAGTTTGAATCTCACCAACAGATCGTGAAATGTTATTTTGATAAAAAATCTTCTAGTGAGAAAGAATTACAGGTTTGGGACTTAGTTGTCAGATGGGACAAGTCACACGAAGATAAAGGGAAATATTCAAAGTTCCAACAACTTTGTCTTGGTCCTTATGTTACAAAACCTTCAGGGGGAAGTTTATTCCCTCCCTGTTAATGTCCAAATCCTCAAACATTACATCAGCTATTCGTTGAAGCTTCTTTCACTTGTACATAAACAAAAAATTTCCTCTATTTGGTTTTGCCACGTTTTTGGATTTTTTTCTTTTGTTTCATGTTTTTTCCCAATATGTTTTGATTATATATATATTTTATCCTTCTTGAGAGTTGTTACCCCAATTTTGAGTTCCCTATAAGTTATCCCTGGTCATATGTTTCAATCGTAACACATCTGGTGTAGATATCCTAACATTTGTGTCATATGGTGTTAAAAGCGCATATCTCCCAAGACATGTAAACCCCATTGTGTACTATCCCAAGTCAGATATGGTGGAGGAACATAGCTCATCAATACACAAGGACAATGTAGAGAAACATAGAAACAAGAGACTCAACTTAAGAACAAACTGCTATGTTATATGAGTTAAAATGAAAATGTTTTAGAAGAGATGTTTGTAGTATTCTAGGACTCATAACTCGAGAATTTTTCTCATCTACAATGAAGTCATCAAATCTCACTATCACAGGTTCCACCCCTAGTGCCTTTAAACAACAATTGGAATCCCTCCCATTCACCTCTCTCTCTCTAAGCAAATTAGAATAAAGTTTTATAAAAGGTAAAAGCTTGGGGGAAATTCTTTCCAGATCACATGGGACATGAAAATATCTTTGTCAAGGCTATGGATTCTCACTGGCAGCGACACAAGGCTTGTTACACCAGGGTGACTCTGTCATGGCTATGGACACTCACTGGAAGCGGAGCAACACCGAAGAAATGCACTTTGACTTGAATTATCAACATTCTTGACATTTCGTTCCTATTATACTTCCTACACCTCCTCCTCTAGTCATTTATCATATTAATAAGAATCAATTTGATAGGAATATGGCCAATGGAAGAGTCTCAACTATATTTATGTCATCTCAGTTCTTTCATAATCCAAGCCATCAGAAATATCCTTTCTCTCTTATTATTTTTCATAATGAGTGCACCCCTTCATAAAATATGTGTGGAAATCATCTTACAAATATTCAAGGCTTCACCCAGTGTGTCTTCATTTGTTGTGATGAGCACTACAACCCTACATTTTCCCTTATTTGCATTTTCATAGTCTTTAGAAAATGGAGCCCCTCATTTTTTAAGTTTGAAAGAAATTTTCTTTGGCCTCTCTTTACCTCAAGTTTTTTAGAGAGATCTTGTTCACCTTAAGAAATCATGTGTAGAAGGAAGTACTTTTTTTTTTTTTTTTTTTTGAGAAAGTTAGAAGAAATCGACAAAGTTAGTTCTAACTCCTCCGATGTTAATTGAAGGAGTTACATTTAACTCCTTGGATTCACATTGGAAGAGTTTATATATTTATCGTCGATGACCTTACCTATCTCACAATTTAATACTAACTCTTCTGATGTGAATAGAAGGAGTTGGTTCCAACTCCTTCGATTCACATAAGAGGAGTTTCCTCCAATTTTGTCGATGGCATCGAAATACTTTGAGTCAAGTTCTTCGATGTTCATCAAATAACTTTCTCCCAAGTCCTATGACCTTAATTATCTCACCAACTCAACATTTAATGCTCAAACCCCAATTTCTATTTATACATGAACATTCTGTGCTTTTCATTGTTCTTCTAAGAATTTGAGGTAAGAGGAGTTTTCTTAAGACCCAAAGCGCTCCAAATCATTAATTCCACTCTCATGACTTGTCACAGCCTTCCACATGACGTTAGGTCAAGAGGTACGGGCATCTTTATTTGTCTTTCTAGAGTTAGGGTGTCCTTCTTAATTAATTTCCTTTCATACTTCATTTTCTTTCCTTTCTCACACCGACCCACTTGGTTTTCCCACTACTATATCATGAGTTCTCTCTCCAATTAGCCTATACAAAAACATTGTTTACCCTCATTCTTTAACCATAACAGTGCCTTTGTGGCCTACATAGATGTTGAGCCAACATTTATAGCCAGCCCTAATCATGAGAAAACACCAAACAAAACCCCAACCTTGGCATGAGAGTCATGTTCAAGTTCCTAAGTCCAATCAAAACCTCATCATCTCTAAAACGTTTCCATTGGGATTGATCTTGGTAACTCCTCTAATGCCATCAAAGGAGTTATAAGAAACTCCTATGACCTTACATATCTCATTCGAGTCACTTAACCATAACTCCATGGATCATATCGAAAGAGTTCCTGCAACTCCTTCAATATGATCGAAAGAGTTTAAACTAACTACGTTGATTTTCATAAGACTTTGGGAGAACAAACAATAACTCCTCCAATGTATTATTAGAGAATTTAGAATTAACTCCTCTAATTTACATTAGAGGATTTTTTCTTATCTTTTCTTATCGAAACCAATTCAAACAAATTTTCACATGCCTCAGAACACTTAGCATGAACTCCTCCTATTTGCATTGGAGGAGTTAATCTCTAGACCTCCGATTTTTTTTTAAGCTCAGTTTTCACCCGTTACTCCCCAAATTTTCACTAAGCTTCTCAAGCATGTATACCATCGCTATGAAATCCTCAGATGATATCTCTCTTTATATAAATGGTCCCAATGGTTCCTATGGTATTTTAAACTTGTTAGTTGCATTGAATTGTATTTTATATCCTGATATGTGCATCAAATTCATTTTTTATGGCAGGTTCAAGCATGTCGCCTCGAAAGAAAAATGCAAGAAAGGTATCCAGAGTCGAGGCCTCTCGTAATGGAAACAAGAAGAAGGTGATCCAAAAATACTTAGAGCCATGTATGATGATATGCTAGGGATTCTAGAGAAGGATAGAGAAACATTGTAATGGGGAGAAACATATCATATGTTCAAAAAAATCAATTTCTCCTTCGAAGCTGAAGATTGAGATGAGATTCAAGTGTTGAAGAATATAATAAAATCAAGTATCTTAAGAGAAACAACACACCCAAAAATATTCCCCTATGCATATTCTATCACATTTATTATGAAGAACACTGACATAAGCAACAAATATGTCTGCAACACAAGGAAGTAACCCATAGCTTCATTCAGTTCCAAGTATGTGGCAAGGTGCTATGATATTGAGAAGGGGATCAAAAGGCTAGATAGTAAACTCCTCGGTGAGTTTGAGTACACATCTAAGGACTTGTTCCCAAAGTGGTATATGAAAGATAAGTAATTAAATACAAACCTAAAAGTGGATACTCCACGAGTTCCTTAAGAAGACCCTACCAATACTTGGTATCCATGTTGTGCATATTATATGGGGAATCTGACACGACACAATTATCCCTATCCTATACGACCCTAATATATTATTGCATAGATGAAGGGACATCATTAAATTGGGAGGACATCTGATCCAAGAATCTAATTTTAGCTAACTCTGAACTGAAGCAAGCCCAACGTTGAACATTCTCGAGCTTTCATATGTCCTTGTACCTCATGGACATCATGTGCTTACCTCACAAGTACCATTATATGGGGAGGAGTTGTCTACCATCTGACCCTTCAATTCATATATATTGTAAAGAGGCTCTGGGAACACAAATATCATATGGAGTATCAAAGGATATGAGAGCACTTTTTGTCTCAATTATATGAGTTCATATTCTGCACCACTCCTCTTTGCATGAATGATAAAGCCATGGAAATTATAAGGAGAATCAACTATTGGCACCTCATGGAGAATGATACTTATATAAGAATATATGGTGCAATGAAACCACCCCATTTGCTTCCTTGGTTTGTTCCCGATAATCTTGTGCTCCAAGAAGTGGCATATTTGACCATCATACATGAAGTTGGGGGGATGTTATACCAGCTAAATAAAGAAATTTGGCCTCCAATTCCATTGTATGTAGAGAAGAAGGCAGAGAAAGAAGAAACTGAGTGACCTTCCCCCATTTCCATCTCAACACACTCAGGATATGCAGAAGAAGAAGAAGAAGTACCAGTTGATAAAAATAGGAGAGAAAAAGAGAAGGTATTAAAAAACAAAAATGACGCGGGAAAGAAGAAGAAAAATATTGAGGCTGACAAGGCCAGAGATAAAGTTGAAGCGGAGGAAAAAGATGCAACAGTCTGAGAGGCCAAATGAAAGGAACAAGAAACAAATGAAATAGTAGCAAAAGTAATAGAAAAACAAGCAGAAAATAAAGCTAAAGAGGAAGTCATCAAAGCTGTTGAAGAAGAAAGGAAGCAGAAATACACGGAAGACAGAGGGGGGGACACACATCCCATGGAAATAGACATTCTAGAAATGTCTACCGCTGGTGTAGAAACATATATATCATGAAATATCTTAGTACATGGGCTTTGGGAACCATTTCAGCTGAGAGAAGTACTATACCTAAGGAGCTTCACCTATGACATCAAGACAAGAAGGATTCTGTAGTAGCAGGTAAAGAAAGTGTTAGTAACCGAAGCATCACCTATCTTAGTTGTCACCCGTGTTCTCATAACGAGAGATGTTAGAGAATATCCTACAAAAAAAACTACAACCATCTCTTCTTTTATGAATTCCAAGGTACACAACATACAAATATTGTGCTAGCAAAATGAAGAGAAAAAAGAAAGGATCAAAGAGTTGGAAGGAAAATTTTAGCAGGTCAAGATTGATGAAAGAAGCCTTAAAAGATTAAAAATCAACACTAATAAAGTCAAGAACAAGTTGGAAGCATACATCATTGACATCTACACTCACCTACACCTCTTCCAAGATGCATTTTCAATAATCATTTATCAAAACAACTGGATACAGACGAAGCCTACACATTATAACATCATTCACAGAGGCATAACTGTCATAGATAGGTGGATAGAGTAAAACCCAGACACACATCCTGAGCTATACCAACCGTCAGAAACAGAATAAAGACAGATTTATATGCACTGGATTATTGCTAGCAAGTAGGACAAAGAGTTGATAAGGAAGTCACCAAATATATGGCAGTATGCTTGAGTATCCATAAAGAGACTCTATATAATTTGGTTAGATCTTGAGGCTATAAATAGTAGACCCATTGAGTCATTATCATCATGGTGATCAAGCGATCAAGTTGATATCATATGGAGATATCAAGATCCAATATGCATTGTGATGCTCTAATCACAGTGTGCTTTTATTAAGTGTTGTAATAGTGTCTTTAGAAACCACCTTTGTCTTTGAATTTTTTTTTCCCTTCGACTATCTATAGTACTGTATTTTATGTTTCATGTCATGTTCAACCTTATTCCCCAACATGGTATCAGAGCCAATGGTTTAAACTGTCGACCTGTTATCTACAAACCTTAATGAATTAGATCTATTGTATGATTGAATCTGGGATAGTGGTTTGTTTATTGGAAAATTTGAAAATATAATAGTTTATTTCCATCGAAGATGTTGGAGAAATTTCTATTTTCGGCACACTAGTTCAGTGGGAGTTAACTGACTAGTTCTATTTTAGACTTTCTATTTTATATAATCACTATTATGCTATTATGCATGCATGCATTCTTCTATTATGGAATGTTATTTCCTATATATGAGTGTATTCCACTCATTCATTATATCATATTGATCATTATCTATGTATCAATCATCATCGCATTAGACTAGTGTGAATATATTTTCTTATTCTTCCATATTGAATCTATCTTCCTTTCTTGATAAGATTTGTTTGTACTTGCTTTATCTAGATCTCGTGTGCAGGGTTCAATGAAACATTGACATGGTATCATAGTTACATTTCTTGGAGCAAGCTAGACAAGCCAAAGATTAAGGAAAATCAGAGTTTCGGTGAAAAAAATTCATGGTCGTACCTTTCGGCAGTGATTTCTCCCAAAATATTATTTTTTTGTGGAAACAACTTCAAGGAGAAGTAAATTGACCCATTCTACAAGTGGGTTTTAAACCATTTGGCGAGATTCCTAACTATTTTCACATAAATTAAGCCAGAAGATCACCTCTTGAAAGTGATATGAATCCGTGGTCATACCTTTCTGCAGTGATTTCTCCCAAAATATTAACTTTTTTAGGAAACAACTCACCTAAGAAGTAAATTGACCCATTATTCAGGTGGGTTTTCAACCATTTGGAGATATTCCTCACCGTTGTCTCATAAAGTAATTCAGAATATAGTCTCATGAAATTGATATGAATTTTCACTTAAAGTGCCCTTTCTGCAGTGTTTTCTTAGTTTTTCACTTGCAGTTTGAGAGTAAATTTCTAGGGGTTCTCATAAATAGTGGGATAGATGGATGAGACACCTATTCTACATTCAAAATTTATGGTAATCCTCACACCATACAATTATTTTGATTGGAATCCCAAGGTAGAATTCCAACTCAGAAGGAAAGGATTGTACAACTTGACGATGGGGATAGAAACAAAACCTATATCAACAATTGAGAAGATGATATTGGAGAACCGAAAGGATGAAGCCATAGGACTTGTTCTTGAATTAATTTCAACTGATATATGGTTTCATGTTTCCGCATGCAAGACTCCAAACAATATCTGGACCACCTTGAAAAGTTTATTTGGAAAGTAGGATGAGATGAGAGGTCATATGCTTGAGGTAGAGTTGAATACTTTGGATCCTAAAAGTTTTGATAATATACAAGATTTTTTTACTAAATTTAAATCTTTGATATTTAGCTTAGCATATTGTGGTATTGATAAGTCTAAATAGGTAGACCAACTTATTCTAACAATCTTGACCAATCTAGGACCAAAATATGTTTTTTATGTTTCCACTTTCCATTCAGGAAGGTATCTCATGGGACCAAATTGGAATATTCCTACCATGGAGAAATTCATTGATTCTCTCACACATGAGTAGGAAAAACTCATTCATATGGGCCTATTCAAGGATCCCAAAGCACATGCACTGACCATGCATGATGGAAAAGGATCATCCAAACAAAACAAGAAGGAAAAACATAATAAGAAGGAGGGATATTCCAACCCCTTTAATGATTCTTTAAGTTCCAAAGACTCTTCAGATTCCAAGAAGAAGAAGGGAAAGAAATGCACTTACTGCAATAAACCAAATCATGAAGAATCCAAATGCATGAAGAAATAGATTGATCTTATGGCATAGACACTTCAGGATAACAACCTTGGAAAGTTCATTCCAGAGGGAGTCAAGAAGAATAAGGAAGAAGATTTTGATCCTAACAAAGGTAATCATCATGATATTTTTTCAATTAATTCCTCATCTGATTCATGGATTATAGATTTTGTCACATCACATCATATGGCAGGAAAAAGGGAAGTTTTTACTTCTTTGATTTCATGCTCAAGACCCCCTATTCTCATGGGGGATGATACTCCAGTAGCGGTAGCAAGAGATGGGAGAGTGGAACTCCATAATGGTAGTTTTGAGAATGCTTTACATGTTCCAAATATTTCTATGAACCCGCTCTCAGTTTATCAGATCACTTAGAAAGGTAAAAAATTTGAATTTACATTAGATTCAGTTTTTGTACTTGACATGCATGACAATTCCATCATTGCAATTGGTGTGGTGGATATAAATTCACTAAGTTTTTTAAAGGTGACTCATCTTTTCTACTTACACATAAGAAGAGTACTTTTCATGCACATCCAGTGCAACATACAGATACTCTTATGATTCCATTAATTTCATACATCAGAGATGATTCCATACACTCATATTTTGTACATGGAAATAAGAAGGTAGTACAACCAGATAAGAATCCAGCGTTGAAGCTTCAGCATATGCCCAAGAAGGAACAAAACACACTTCAAGCAGCAGAAAACCTTGCAGGGAATCTATTGGATTTGAGGAGGAATAGATCTTAGGATGAGGAGCCTTCTTATGTACTTTCATCTTCTGAACCTACGACACCCATGCATTGCTATATGGTTCAATATTCTAATTCACAGCTCTACAATGAGGTTGTGGGAAATCCATTATGGTAAGAAAACATGCAGAAGTAGTATGAATCGCTCCACCTCAGCAGTGTGCTAGAAAGACAACGCATCAACGCACTTGGAAGAATGAATTCCAAGGGAAGAGAGGCACCAACCCTCTCATTTTGAACTTTAATTAAAAAATTTAATGAAAATTAAATGTAAATTAAGTCTGAAAGGATCAAGGAAATACGAACTAATGTGTATTGTATAGGCTGCATGTGAAGTCACCTTTAATGGCTGACAGGTAGATAGATGTAGGTCTTATTCGGACTGGATGTCCATTGAATGTAATTGATTGTCATTTAATGAGGTTGATGGAGCACGGCGTGAAAAGCCCCTCCTTTGTAAAAGATCATTGTATAGAAAATTAGTCAATTAGCGGCAAGTTAGAGAGAGTTAGTGGATGAGGAGAGGAGAGGAGAAGTGATAAAGACTATGTAGAAGTCCATCCTTGTAAAAGTTTGTGCAAAACCATTCATATTAATACAAAGAGCATTTTTTCCCGTTCATGAGGCTTTTATGTGTTTTATGTGAATGTTTAGTTCTGGATGTTTTTTGTATGTTTATGAATTCCATAAATGCATTTATGTTTACCTTTGTAGGAATTAGATAGATTTCTCTATATCTGTACTTTTCTAATTGTTCTGGGCTCTTAGGAAAGTGAAAGGAGTGCACATCATAGTTACTGAACAATATGAAGAAGATATACCAGAGTTGTTGAATATTCTGAGGAAGATCTGCAAGGAGTGCATCGAGAAGGGACAAGGAGTGCAAGAGAAATATATTTCAAGTTTCTGTGAGAAGGTTGCCAAGAGGGTACACTAGGAGATAAAGACTCAGAGAATAAATAGTGAAAAGAGTGCACAGTCACCCAAAGAAGGGTAAAGTTGAAGAAGTCTCATGAAAGGTGTGCATCGAGCCAACACTAAACTAAGTGTTGAGGAGTTGCGTTGGTGAAGTGCAAGGAGTGCATGAAGGGACCCCACAGACATTTAGAGTCTCGAGGAGAACAAGTGTTGGAGTTGTGCAAGAAGGAATATGAGGCTTGAAACACCTCGCGAATTCAATCTCAGGAGAAAGAGCATTTTTTCTTCCAGGAGGGAAGAAGGATTCGTTGAAGGAGAAAAGGGCCGAGACCCTTGAAATTTAAAGGGTTTCAAGCTCTATAGGTGTGGCATAGGTGGAGACTAAGAATTTATCTCATAGAGAAATATTTAAAGGTTAATCCTTTGAAATTTGTTGAAAAATCCTTCATTAGAAGGAAATCACAAACAACCGAGGAGGAGGAAGCTACAGGAGCTATTGGATCATCTGCGGGAGAATATCTAGACCATTGGATTGACTTCCAGGAAGAAGGAGGAACACACAAGAGGATAATAGGTCCCAAATATTATATCTAGGTGTGTGGATCGTGAGTCATCAGATCCAGGTGAGTTGCACAGAGTTTAACCCTGAGGGTCCTTCATACTCCAAAAGTCTAGAGTTTTTTTCATATTAGATTGCTGATGACCAGGATGCCCAAAGTTTCGGGGAGCCAAAGTAAATATGGAACATCCATTAGCAAGGACATGTTTCCATAGATCAAGTGTATCTGGAAGTCCAATAGTCTGGGTGAACTGGACTATTGTTGAGAAAAGGGAAGGAAGTATCAAAGCCCGAAGTGTGGTTGGGCCATTGGATGTGAGGCCACGTGTCAACATATTGAGCGTGGTATGGAAGTTTGGCTATATAGAAGAGTTGAGGAGAAAGTGTAGGAGGATACATGATTCCTAAAGTCCCAGGGATGCGAAGTGGATCTGGGTTTTTGAACACAGAGGACATGTGTCAGTGGATCATTGAGTCTGAAAGAGCATCTATCCAGGAGAAAGGAGTCATAGTGGATAGGGTTTGTCAGTCTCCTGAATCTCCGAAGAGAAGAGCACATCCAGGCCATCAGTGATAAATCCATGTGGCACCTGGTCTGGGAGGTTCGAAGGTCCAACACTTAGAAAGAATTAGAATAAGGTGAGTTGAGAACTTCCGAATGGACGGAGTGTCTTAGTGGATCTCGACCATTGATCGAGCAGGGACACGTGGATAGAAGATTTGAACTCCATCAGTTCAGGGTTCAGGGAGAATAAGGCACAGATTATTGAAGACTCTTGGAGGACTGAAGGGGCAGAGCTAATCCTTTCCATCCATAGATGATGACACGTGGTTCCATAACCCTTAGTCCATAGGTATAACACTCTGGATGGTTTACGAAGTGGAGCATTTGGGCGAGAAGTTTTCGGAGCCCGAATTAAATATGAACCATTGGTGGTTGAGGGCACATGTCAACATATCCGAAACTATGGAGGGTTACACTCCAGAGTTTTTTGGGTGTTGACACTCAAGAACTCATGAAGTACGGATTCCTAGAGAAGATCATAGCCATTGAATGTAGATAGAGAGAGGGTCATTGATCTACTGTCCTTTGGAGGTTCACTAGTTCGACACTCCAGGGGGTTGGAGGTGTTGTGCAGTGAAAACATATGAAGCTCGGAGCATGGATTACACCTCAACCTTCTATTGAGGAGGATAAGTGGTGGGATATTGGACCCTCTGCTAATTTGAAGTTCGAAGGATGTGAAGAGTTGAAGAGGGAAGATGCCCTGACTCTCGAAGTCCGAAAAATATCTGGACCATCCGTCTGCCAGGAAGTGGAAGTCATTGATTTTGGTCCTTCATGAGTTCGTCAATCCAACGGTCTATAGGATAGAGAGTGTGGGAAGTACAAAACTCCCGAAGGACGGAGTTTCGAAGCACATCTTCACCGTTGGTCACTGGAGAACAAAATGACATTGATTTGGGGTCGTTTGGAAGTCTGTCAGTTCGTGGGTTTGGAGCATTGGAGTAGGGAGGACTCCCTAAGGTTGGATTCCTAGAGAAGATATATGTCATCAATTGGTTGAGTATTATGTAACGTTGATATTTTTCCTTCGGAGGCTCACCAATTTGACACTCCAGGGCATATTGGAAGTTTGGGGTTGTGAGAACCTCTGAATCCAGGAGGCCCGAAGTAGATTTATATTGCAGATTAGTGGAGAAGTGTGAGTCATTGAATCCTCAAGGGGTCTAGAGGTTAGACACTCCAAGAGTATAGCAGCGTTGGAGAATAAAAATTTGTCGAAGCCCAAAATCCTAGAGTTCATCATGAATCGTAGATATTAGAATTCATCGAGGGTTGTCGATTCCTTCCTTTTGTTCAAAGGTTTGTGTGTTTGGAGGACTAGGAGTGGAGTGGTGTTGAAAATGACGGATCCTGAAGCTCCGAAACTCTGAATTAATGCCTTTTGGTTAGCACTCAGTCACATCCCTCTGTCATATGAGATATTGGGTTGAAGTGAAGAGGACTAGGGCCCAAAATTGATTTCAAAGGAAAAAAGGGGCCAAAGGAAAGCGCCCGCGGGTCTTCAAATTATATGGACCTGCAAATAAGGAGTTTAAGGACCTATGGAAAAGGTTTTTTCGGGTTCTAAAGGAACCCGTGAGATTATTCAACTCCCAAATTTGAGCGATCCTATACCAGGAGTTCGTGCGGACCCTGGGAGAGGGAGGGGGTCTACATAAAGTTGTATCAGCACTAGAATTTAGCTTATTCAGAAAGAGAAGGAGATGGCTATTGAAGGCCATAAGAAAACATCTCAAAGAGGCCGCCAATAGGTGAGAAAAGAAGAGATGGACATAGAGATCAAGGATATCTAAGAGGAGCTCGTCATGCTGATGATAAATATGCAGGAAGAAGAGAGGGGAAGTTGGAGGTATGAATGGCCTTGAAGAATAAAGTAAGGTGGCCTATCCAGCAGATAATTACTTGGAGGAAAAAGCAGGTATTGAGGAGGTGGCTGAGGCATGTTGAAAACCTCAGTGGTAAAGAGGAGGAAATGGTTTACATCCATGAACTAGAGGTTGGAAGGAACTTTAGTGACGAGGATGAGAGATCAAGAAGAGATATTGTAGAATTCCAGGAGGGAAGAGTTGAAAATGTAGATTTCTAGGCGGGAAATAAGAAGAGATCGATGGAATATCTCGCAGACTTATAGGAGGACAAAACAAAAATTTCAAATTTCCAGGTGGGCAAGGTGATGAAAATGATATTTTCTGAGAGTCTCGTGAACTCAGAGGAGAGTTCAAATTAGCAAGGAGTGTTGATGGAGGAATATTGGAAGTGCATTCTAATGATTGGGGAAATTGGGATATTCCTACCAAGTATCCTAGTAGAGGCTAGTGTGTGTACTGCACAAGAGGAGGTGATGCAACAGGCATCCAAAGAAGAGGCCATGGGGACAAATAATTTTAAAATTAATAGTTTGTGTGTGAATGTAGGTGCAAAATATTGACAACCAATGTAGAATTTCGTGAAGGATAAGAAGGAACAGATATTAAAATCTGCCAAAGAGTGGAAGAAATAAGAGCATTTGATAGAACTACTCAAAATTTTCATCAAGGGAGATTAACATGAGGTGACTGCAGAATTGGAAACTATAGCAGAGGAGAGAGAAATAGACAACATGGATTTTGTTGATCTGTGTGAAGATCCTGAAGCCATGGAGAAAAGGGTAATGATGCAGACTTAGCCCATCCAACAAGTTAAGTTGGAATTGGATGAATAAGAGGAGTTGTAGTCGGGAAAACTGCAAAGAAGGAGCCAGCCTGTAGACCAGCTAGACAAGGATATTGAACAAATTAGGAGCTTGATGCTCAGATCAACGCAAGAGGCAGTCGACAATAGAGAAAATATGAAGAAAGAACATCTTGCAGTAGTAAGTAAGAAACAACAAAAACAAATCGAAGGAGTAGATGGACAACTCCAATATCATATTTTGGATCCTGGAGGATCTCAATAGCAGCAACAGGGGAGCCATGAGAAGGAGATCATTATTTTTCCAATGCGGGAGTATGATGAAGGAGCATCGCTCCACCTCTGAAGTGCACCAGAAAGACAACACATCAATGCACTTAGAGGAACAAATTACAAAGGAAGAGAGGTGCCAACCCTCTCATTTTGAACCTGAATTACATTTTTTAATGCAAATTAAGTGTAAATTAAGTCTCCAAGTCTCAAGGAAAGTCAAGCCGATGTGTATTGTACAGGCTGCATGTGAATTCACCTTTAATGGTTGATAGGTAGATAGATGTAGGTCTGATTCAGACTGGATGTCCATTGAATGTAATTGATTGTAATTTAATGAGGTAGATGGAGGAAGGTGCGAGAAGCCCCTCCTTTGTAAACGATCATTGTATCAAAAATTAGTCAGTTAGCTATGAGTTAGAGAGACTTAGTATATGAGGAGAGGAGAGGAGAAGTGTTGAAGACTCTGTAGCAGTCCAACCTTGAGGTTTTTATGTGTTTTATGTGAATGCTTCGTTCTATATTTTTTCTTTATGTTTATGAATGCCATAGATGCATATATGTTTCCATTTGCAGGAATTAGATATATTTCTCTATCTCTGTATTTTCATAGTGTTATGGGATCTTAGGAAAGTGAAAGGAATGCACATCATAGTTGTTGAACACTCTGAAGAAGATATACCGGAGTTGTTGAATACTCTAAGGAAGCTCTGCAAGGAGTGCAATGAGTAGGCGCAAGGAGTGCGCGAGAACTCTATTTCAATTTTCTATGAGAAGGTTTCCAAGAGGGCACACCAGGAGACAAAGAATCAAAGGAGAACTAGTGAAAAGAGTGCACAGTCACCCAAAGAAAGGTAAAGTTGAATAAGTCTCATGCAAGGTGTGGACCAGGACAAAACTAAGCTAACTGTTGAGGAGTTGAGTCGGTAAATTGAAACGAGCGCGTGAAAGGACCTCGCAGAGCTTCAGATTCTCTAGGAGAAAAAGTGTTAGAGTTATGTAGGTAGGAATCCAAGGCTTAAAACACCTTGTGAAGTCAAGCTCAGGAGAAAGAGTGTCTTTTCTTCCAGGAGGGCAGAAGGATTCGTTGAAGGTAAAAAGCATCGAGACCCTTGAATTTTAAAGCGTTTCAAGATCAAGAGGTGTGGCACAGGAGGATACCATCCAGTCATATTTTAGAGAAATATTCAAAGGTTAAGCCCTTGAAATTTGTTGAAAACTCCTTCATTATAAGGAAAGCACTAACAGCTGAGGAGGAGGAAGCTACAGGATTCATTGGATCGACTGCAGGAGAAGATCTATACCGTTGGATCGAAGTTCAGGCATAAGGAGGAATGCATAGGAGGAGAATAGGTCCTAGCCATTATATCTAGGCATGTGGATCATGAGTCGTCAGATCCAGGTGAGTTGCACAGGGTTTAACCTTGAGGGTCGTTCATACTCCGGATGTCTGAAGGTTTTTTTGATATTCACGCATAGGGGAGTAGGACTCCCGAAGTTTTGGGTTATCGAAGTAAATATGAAATATTCATCCGAAAGGACATGTGTCCATAGATCAAGTGTAGCCTAAATTCTGGTAGTTCGGGTGAACTGGAATGTTGTTGAATAAAGGGAAGGAAGTCTCGAAGCCTAAAGTGTTGTTGTGTCATTGGATGCGAACCCACTTGTCAATAGATTGAGCATGGTTCGGAAGTCTAACTATTTGACATATTTGAGGAGTAAGCACAGGAGGATACAATATTCTTGAAGTCACAGGGATGTGAAGTGGATCCAAACCATTTAACACAAATGACATGTGTCTATGGATTATTGAGTCCAGAAGACTAGCTATCCAGGAGAAAGGAGGCTTAGTGGAGAAGGTCTGTCATTCTCCCGAAGCTTCGAAATGTGGAGCGCATCTAGGTTGTTGGTGATAAAGCCACATGGAACCTGATTTGAGCATTCTAGAGGTCCATCACTCTGAATTAATTATATTTAGGTGAGTCAAGAAATCCCATAGGGCCAAAGTCCCATAGTGGATCTCAACCGTTGATCTAGCAGGGACACATGGATAGCAGATATGAACTCTGTCAGTTTGGGGTTTGAGGAGAAGAGGGAATAGAGTATTGAATAATATCAGAGTCTTGAAGGGACAGAGCTAATCCTATCTGTTCATAGATGAGAAAATGTGGCATCGGATCCCTTAATTCGGAGGTATAGCACTTTGAAGGGTTTACGGAGTGGAGAATTTGGGCGAGAAGTTGTTGAAGCCCAAAGTAAATATGAATCGTTGGTGGTTGAGGGCATGTGTCAATAGATCTAACACTATGGAAGTTTACATTGTAGAGGTTTGTGGGTGTTGACAATCGGGAACTCCCGAAGTATGCAGTCTCGGAGAAGATCATAGTCGTTGATCTATTGTCCTTTAGAGGTTTTCTTGTGCGACACTCTAGGAGATTGGAGGTATTATGCGGTGAAAAAATCTGAAGCCTTGAGCATGGAGTAGATATAAACTGTCTATTGAGGACGACACGTGGCAGGTGATTAGACCCTCCTCCAATTCGACGTTTGGAGGATATCAAGAGTTGAAGAGTGAAGATGCTCAGACTCCCGAAGTCCGAACAACATATGGACTGTCTGTATGCTAGGACGTGGGATCCGTTGATTTCGGTCCTTCATGAGTTCGTCAACTCAATTCTTCGGAGGATAGAGAGAGTGGGAAGTCTAGAACACCCGAAGCTCGGATTTACGAAGAAAATCTCCACCGTTGGTCGCTAGATAACGAAGATCCATTGATTTGGGGCCCTTTAGATGTTCGTTTTTTCATGGTTTTAAAGCATTGGAGCAGGGAGGAATACCAAAGGTTGGAGTGCCGAAGAATATCTCGGTCGTCATTTGGTTGAGGATTGTGGACCGTTGATCTTTTTTCTTTCGGAGGCTTGCCAATTTGACACTCCAGGGGGTATTGGAAGTTTGGGGTTGTGAGAAACTCTGAATCCCAGAGGTGCGGAGTAGATTTACATCGTAGATCAGTGGTGAAGTGTGAGTTGTTGGATCCTTGATTGGTTCAGAGTTTCGACACTCTGGGAGTATAACAGTGTTGGAGAAGGAAAAATCGTCGAAGCCGGAAATCCTGTAGTTCATCGTGAACCGTAGATCTCTAAATTCATCGAGGACTGTCGATTCATCCTTTTGTTCAGAGGTTTGCATGTTTGGAGGTTTGTGTGTTCGGAGGAATAGGATTGGAGTGGTTTTGAAACTCCCTAAGCCCGAAGATCCATAGCTCCGAATTAATGCCTTTTGTTTAGCGCTCGGTCACAGACCCTGGTCATATGAGAGATTGGGCTGAAGTGAAGAGGAATAAGGCCCAAAATTGATTTCAAAGGAAAAAATGGGCCATAGGAAAGTTCCCATGATTCTTCGAATTGTATGGACCTGTAGATAAAGAGTTTAAGGACCCATGGAAAAGGTTTTTTCAGGTTCTGCAGGAACCTGTGAGCCAATTCGACTCCCGAATTTGAACAATCCTAGACCGGGAAGTTGCGTGAACCCTAGGAGGGGGAGGGGGTATTCATCATATGGGCACAAAATATGGAAACCCTACTAAAGACAAAATTATTTAGGTAGTATACAAACATTTTAATTACAGATTAAACAAATGATCGGGAAAAGTTTGTTGTTGATAGAAAGAAGGATGAGGATCTGGGGGTCATTACGAGCTATATATTGTGGGATATTTGATTTCACCTCAGTGGAATCAAATTTCCTCATAAATTATTGAGGAAGCTAAAGTCCTTATTTGATTGAATCGATGAGATCCATGTCATGCAGTTTGAGAAAGACTTCATCTCTCTTGATCCTCATTCCTTTAGAATAGAGGACTATTTGGCACGTGTAAAATAAATCGAGTTAAAATTGGGTGTGTGGAAAAACAATATAAGAATAAGGATAGACAACTCATTGAAATGGTTCCCATGAACTTGAGAAGACCATCCGACGCGTTCGTTTCAACCTTCCACACCAACTGCAAAGAACGCAAGGAAGATGGTAAGGAATACACCTTTGAATCTTTTGTGGTATTTTGATCACTAATCAGCACAAGGTTCTTGAAGAAAGAAATATTGGTGGTAAACATCAATCCCACTTTGTCAATGGAAAGAATTTGATGGATCCAAAGGATAGAGTATGGTTTGATTCCTTTGCACAAAAACCTACATACCGTGACCCTAAACCTCAGGGAAAAATATATGCCCCCCAATGAAATCAAAATAAGAAGACATTTATTACTGTGGAAATACTGGACATGTGGAGAAAGTCTTCTTTAAGATGTATATGTTGTATGCATGACTCCAGTCGAATGATGGTGTAGAAAGAAGCCTCTTTGCATATCTCAAGCATATAGTTTGCACAATACACCTCTTCATCCTAGAAGTGAAGAGGCAGATATTTAGGCTGCAAAAGAAATCTATCCATTTTGAGTAAATTCTAATTATTCTGTTCTATGACATGATTCTACTAAGTTGTGTGAGGAACCAAACACTTCCAATCAATAGCATATAAAACCAGGTATTCTTCAAAGGATCAATTTACATACTCACCACCATTGTCTAATATCAAGAACTTGATGGGTTGACCACATTTATTTTCAACAAAGGCTCTAAACTCCTTTAAATTTTCAAATACAAGGTTCTTTTTATTCATAAAATAAACCATGTAAAGTGAGAGAAATCGTCAATGGAATCAAAGATATACCTTGGACCTGCTAGTGAAGGTAGATTTATGTAGAAGAAATCACTTCAAACCAACGTCAATAGGTTTTGTGCTCACCATGCTTTTCCAGAGTCAAATGGTTCTTGATGATGCTTCTCAAGAACACAACCCTTACAGACTCCTTTAGGGGGGAACATCTTCGGTAGACCAACAACCATGTTATGAGTCTCGAGTTCCTATAGAATTTGGAAATTCATGTGTCCAAATCACTCATTCCAAATTCAACTTCTCTCATTAGAGTGAGAAACAAGTGAAATCATTTCAGTGTTAGGTCGATTCATGTCACAAAATTTGTACAAACTCTCTGTTGATTTGAGAATTCCACTAGTGACAATCGACTTTCATTTCTTCAAATCATGAACATAGAACCAATTTGGCCAAAAATCAACAATATTACATGTTTGTGTTAACCGAGAAATAGACAACAAATTGGAATTGAGGTTTGGAACATGATAGAAATCGAAAATTTTCCCATGTCGATAGGTAAAATCACCTTGACCAGCAACCTCTAAAGAAAAATAATCAGCAACATAGATTTTCCTCTCCTTAGCTTAATCTCATCACATTAAAAAGGAGGCATACTTAGCCATGTGATGAGTGCACCTATTGTCAACTACCCATGAATTTTGCGCATAATGAGATAACAAGGCTTGAGAAGTTCTGACTTAGAAGGTGAAATTATCATCAGGTCGGCGTACAAAGGACACATCTAAGGCCTGACATGTATAATCTTAAAACATACTTTCTCCAATGGAGAAAATATTCTTTAAGTATCAACTCAAGCTATTTCTTACATGATTCCAATTGAATGATGGTGTAGAAAGAATCCTTTAGTTGTCCATGTCTATGTGTTTGGATGTGTTTCCTGGGCTCATATTTTTTATGATTGCAGAAATAAATTGGATGCAAAGAGTCATGTGTTTACCATGATGGGCTACTTTGAAGAGTCAAAATCATATCGATTATTTGATCCTATCAAATGACAAATCATTACTAGAAAAAATGTATGGTTTGAAGAGAAATATTTTGGTATTAAGTTGTTGAATGCCTCATCTATATTGTTGCAATATGATCCATTTGATGTTGTCTTTGAGACTATTTTTGATGTTCTATATTTCAGTCCTTCAATTAGATAGTAAAACTTTGTTCATGTTTCGACTAGATCATCAACCTCTGAGTCAACTAGACCCTCATCCTCTTTTTCGAATGAATACCCTTTGACTTATGATCGACCTCCTATAATGAATTATAGTTCACCTATTTTCTGTCTACCCAGATGAGTTTCCAATATAAATGAATCCATTAGAGTTGATCCTAGGGATGTTTCTTCTGGATGACAAACCCGAAATCCTAAGCAACATGTCATTGTTTCCTTCATTATTTTTTTACTTGAAACTTTTGATCCTATTTTCTTCTCAAACATTGAAGGATCACCTGAATGGGAGCATGTTATGCAAAAATAAATTTATTCTTTGAAGAAGAATCACACTTGGGACTTAGCTCCCCGACCGCAAGTAAAGGACATTGTGAAGTGTCGATTTGTCTACAAGACCAAATTTACCTCTGAAGGTGTTGTTGAGAAACATAAATCATGCCTACTTATGAATGGATTTGCTCAACAAGAATGCATTGAATACACTGAAACCTTTTCCCTTGTCACAAAGATGAAATATATCAACTAATTATTTCCTTTGTTGTTCGTTTTGGATGGAAAACCCATCAGATGGATGTGAAGATTGATTTTGTTCATGGATATGTTGATGTTGGTAGCATCAGATAGGTATTTCCACAGAAGAGTGTAGACACATGGAAGTCATCCCAAGCCTTATTCCTTGAGATTTTACTTTAATTGAAAGAATTATTAAAGTGATTCAATTAATAAATTAATTGAATTAATTGAGTTATTTAATGAAATGCTAAAAGTATATTGCATTTAATATTAGACATTAATATCAAGTGAGGTGATAAGTAATCTCAACCGTCGATCACTTTGGAGATTAGGGTTAGGTCATAACTCAATATTCTAAAAGAAATGCTAGGGTGAAGGAGAGGACACTTGAAAAAATTTATAACACTTGTTTGTGAGACATGGCTTGATCACGAAGGATTTCAATTCAAATAAATCTTGGATAGGTGGAGAAGGAATTCCATCTAGAGATAAAGTCAAGGAGAAGAGAGAAGAGAGGCAACCACTAGTGGGTTTCAACAAAGCGAAGTCATGGGAAAGGGTCAAGCCATATGGATTTTGTAATTGTATATTCCTTGAATTCATGTATGTGGTCTTCAGTGGAGACATGCATGTATACACGAGTTTATTTAAGGAAACACATGTACACCTTGAAAAGCATGCTAGATATAGGTCAT
Organism: Picea glauca; assembly: GCA_000966675.3. Taxonomy (NCBI): domain Eukaryota; kingdom Viridiplantae; phylum Streptophyta; class Pinopsida; order Pinales; family Pinaceae; genus Picea; species Picea glauca. The sequence goes on along the minus strand of JZKD02S2231434.1, from coordinate 239,531 downwards.
ACAATAGATCAAACATTTCCAGGTTTGTTTGTAGTTGAATTTATCTCAGTGGTCCACTATCTATATTATAGGCTCCATGATTTTATCATAATAAAATCATCTTAGTATTGGTTTTCCCTCCAAGGTTTTTCTAGGGGTATCTACCTGGAAATATTGGTGTTTGTGTGTGCATTATTTTTTTTCTAGTATTTCTTCCACTAGATTTGTTTGAGTTTAATATTTCGGCAGTGTATTTTTGTTTTGTGAGTTGCTAACTTGATTTGCAGTAACAAAATCAATAGATAACAAGACACCTAGGTGTTGGAGTAAGGATTTCAAAAGGAGGCCTATCTAAAGAAATTTTCATAGAATAACCACTTGGTTTGGTGACATATTCTAAGTTGGTTTGTCAACTCAAGAAGTCACTTTATGGTTTGAAGTAGGATCCTTGAGCCTGGTATGATAATATATAGTTTATTTCTTTGACTTGGTTTCAAATGTTTTGAATCTGATCACATCTTGTATTTACTCCATACCAATGGAGACATGTCAATTGTTGTTGTTTATGTATATGACCTCCTCATTACTAGAAATAATAATGATCTCATCCCTAGATTGAAGAAAAAACTTGTTGACTCCTTTGACATGAGAGATATTGGTATTATGCATTATTCTATGGGTCAATTATTACCACTATGTGATGGATTTTTCATTTCTCGGTCTAAATATGTGATGGATCTGTTGACATTTTTTAAGATGGATAATTAGAAGCCTTGTGCTACTCTTTTTAAATTTAGAGTAAAGCTTACCAAAACATGTCAAACACTCGCATTCGATGCTACACTTTAACAACAACCGGTTGGTAGTCTTATTTATCTTACTCATAGTCGACCATGAATTTACTTTGATGTTAGTGTAGTTTCTTGGTGTTAAGTTTTTACTCTTTTTATTAGGTTATTTCCAAATTACATGAGCATTCAATGCATTTACAAAAAAACAATATAAAGAGGATCATTGAAAGAAACACAATCACAAGGTATACAACATTTTATCTCGGGAAAGCCTCATGGGGGAGAAAACCCTACAAAAACTTCCTCAATAATAGATTTCCAATACAATGCCAAGACTAAGACAAAAACGCTAAAGAAAGACCAAGACCAAGCATGCACCTCTCTTCTCCTTCGTCATACTTCTCCCTGCAACTGCAACTGCCTTCAAAATATGCGCACTAGATAAGTGAGTGAGTGAGTGTGTGTAAATCAGACACCAACCTCACATATAAATACAAGTGTGAGATGGATCTAGGGTTGTGTCTCTTCACTTGGTTGAGACGACCTCTCCTAGAGGTGGCTAAAACCACTTTATAATTACTAGGGGATGACTTTACAAATACCACTATACAAATATAATTTGACCAATCCACAAAATGGGATTTTATTTTATACAAGACTTGACTTGATCAATCCACAAAAGAGGATTTGATCTATAAAATAAAAAATTAAATATAATTAGAATATTCTTCGAAGTTACAATATTTCAACACTCCCCCTTAACAAGAAGGGTATTCTACTGACATGAATCAATACAAAATCATCAAGAGAAGGAGAGGGAAACATCGTCATCAGCATCTGGAACACTGATTGACACATCTATAAATCATCATAATTTTTTTTCATCATCAATATCATCATTGTTTACAACATGGAGCTGGATTAACATCATCATCATCATCATCATCATGAAACTGATACATCAAAATCAATATCACGAAGCTGGAACAACAACATCATCAACAACACGGGGCTGGAACATCATCGACAACAACACAAAGCTAGAATAACATCATCAACAACAACATGGGGATGGAACATCATCATCAACATGTGGAAATAGATTGAGGAAGGTGCCTCAACAACAACATTTGTGGTACTCTCACAAACCATCCTTACCAAGCCTTTGGGATTTATCAAGGAATCATAAGATTCCATAGGATATAAAATCCTAACAATCTACCACATGGTACTCTGATATACCATCCTTACTAGAACTTCAGGATATGCCCAAAAAAGATACGATTCCCTATGATATAAAATCCTAACTGAGCTACCACTAGTAACCACTGCTGACATATACATGGACAGGTACTATTATAGACCATCCTTACCATACCTTTAGGATCTTCCCAGGGATGATCAATCCCCTAGGATATAAAATCCTAACAGAGCTATTTGTTGTTGGTTAGGATACCATATTATCATCAGCATCACTCCCCCTCTCGAGGGAGGTCCTTTTGGACTACACCAAGCTTGTCTCAAAAGTACACAAAATTCACATGAGACAAAGTCTTGTTCAACACATCTGCAACCTGTTCATCTTTGCCAAAATATTGGAGCTTTACAGCTCCCCTCTGCACCATATCACGAATGTAGTGGTACCATATCTCTATGTTCTTATACGTATCATGTAACACTAGGTTCTCCATCATATTTATACAGCTCTGGTTATCACATAGAATCATGGTGGATTACATCTCCATATCGAGCAGACCTATCAACAACTTTCGAATCCATATGGCTTCATAACTGGGGGAACATGTTGCAATGTACTCTTCTTCTTCTATGCTGAGAGAAATACTGTATTTCTTCCTCCTTTCCCATGAAGTCATGGTTGACCCCAAACTGAAACAACATCCTGAAGTTATCGTTTTGTCTGAAGCACTTACAACCCAATATGAATCAGTATAACCATACAGTCTGAAGTCATGATCTCTAGTATAATAGAGACCATATCCCAATGTACCCTTAAGGTATCTCATCACATGATTTACAGCTACAAGGTGAACACGTTTGGGCTCTACCAAATACTGACTCAAGGTGTTCACAACAAAACATATAGCTGGCATGGTATTCGTCAGATACATCAAAGATCCAATAATTTGTTTGTATAGAGTAGCATCAACCAACTCTGACGAAGTATCAACCAGGACCTTCAAATTCGTTTCCATGGGTGTTTTCATTGATTTACATTCCAACATGTCAAATATCTTCAATATCTCAACTACATACTTTCCTTGGTTAAGGAATATATTCTCTAGGCTCTGCCAAACTTCAAGACCTAAGAAATAATGCATCGAGCCTAGGTTTTTCATCTCAAACTCTGCAATGAGTGTCTTCTTGCAATCTGTGATGAGAATCTTTTATCCTATCAAGAATAAATCATCCACATATAATAGCAATATAATTGGATCATCAATCATAACCTTTAAGTATATGTTAGGATCATATTTACTCTTGGTAAATCCTAATATTTATAGGAAACTATCAATTATTCCATACCAAGATCAAGGAGCTTGCTTCAACCCGTATAGATATTTCTTCAACCTAAAGACATGAGTATTTCTATCTTCAAATTCAAACCCTTGTGGTTGTTCTATATATACTTCTTCTTCAATAACACCATTTAAGAAAGTTGTTTTCACATCCATTTGGTGCAAAGTCCACTTAATTTTGGTTGCAAGAGATATGATGGTTCTAATAGACATGTATATGGCTATAGGAGAAAATGTTTCTTCATATTCAATGCCTTCCTTTTGAGAAAATCCAAGAGCCACAAATATTTCCTTATGTTTTTCAATACTTCTGTCTATTGCATATTTTATTTTGTATATCCACTTGGAATATACCACATCTTTGTTCTTTGGTCTGGGAACTACTTCCCATACATCATTCTTCACAATGAAATAATATTCTTTTGTCATGGCATCCATCCATTCTTTCTTTTGAATGGATTCCTCAAAGAAAGTAGGTTCCTTTTCTACAAAATCACACATCAAGACCATATAGTTGGAGAATGGCTTAAGTTTCTTTCATTGTCTCATGTTTCCTTCTCGGGCACCATACTTCTATGCATATTGAATACGTTATTTCACCCAAGATAGATTTCTCTTGTGACAAATCGTCATACAGGGAGGTTCTTGAGATTCTGTCATATCATGATCTTCTGGAATCTCATCATCAGGGGTAACTACAACTTCCTTTACAGGTTATACAACTCTGGGAGATACAGGTTGTTCTTTATATACTTCTTCAAGCTGGCATTTCCTTGATATTTTGAGTGCTTCATCTTCATCAAAGGTTACATCTCTGTTGATATCAATATGATGGTAACCTGGTATGTAAATTTTGAATTCCTTAGAGACCTCACAGTATCCAACACATATTCCCTTCTTTCCTAAAGGATCCAAATTAGTTCTCTTTTCTTTTGGAATGTGTACAAATACTGGAAAACCAAATATTTTGAGATGGCTTACTTATGGCTTCTTTCTAGTGAACAATTCTTCGACAGTTTTGAATCCAAGTGCACTATCACTAATAAATTTGAACGTTTTTGTGACGAAGTAGAGATGAATTTTCGTCGGCATAGAGTCATTTTTGTGACCAAGATGATTTTTTTTTTCGTCAGAATACATTCGTTGGTCTAGCGGCCAAACATGGATCTTTGTCGGTCTAGAGACCAGGAAAAGAAGCCTATTCACAATAGGGAAAAGTTTGGCTAGCGACGAATGTTAGTCGGTCTAACGACTAATATTAGTCACAAGAGTGACCAAGACAACCCTGGAAAACTTAGTCAATAAACCACTATGAGTCAGTAGAATGACAAATCTTAGTTGCTAGACAGATCAAACCAATAGTTAAAAATGTCAAACGAAGGAGGATCAGTTAGTCACTAGAATGACCAAGTGACCTAGTCTGTGACCAAATGGCAATACAAGCGACTAACACATTGGTTGCTCTAGCGACTAACACGTTGGTGTTTCTGACCAATTGGAAATACAAGCGAATAACATGTTGGTATCTCAACCAACTAACACGTTGGTCTCTCTACCGACTAACACTTTCGTGTTTCTGACCAATTGGCAATACTAGTGACGAACATGTTAGTCGCTAAAGCGACCAATGTTGGGGTTTTAAAAAAAAAAAAATTATGCCATTCACACAGGATCTTAACTAAATATGATAACAGGTATTTAAGTGTGTCCAATCATGATGGTCATGTTTAATTGTAGTTGAACATCATTTTCAACAGTTTAATTCAGTTTTCAGAATGTGTTTGAAGATCGCAGTAGTAGTTTTTAGTAGGTACAAGTAACAGGTTGCAAGTGGCAGGGTGTGAGAGGTTTGTAGCAGCCCACTAGATCAGGCACAGGGTCTACGATTTCTTTGGTGCCTTGTAGGGAGGACATTGTCACCATTGTAGCCAATGTTAGAACATGTAATTTTTTATAATTTGGCTAAAAAATGGTCGTTTATAGGATTATTGTGCTGTTGGGCTCATATGCAGGATCTAGGTTATTTTTGACAAAAATTGTATTGAGTTTTACATCCATGATTAATATCCAAGTTAGAAATTGAGGTTGATTTGGGTTTGCAGTTGGATGTACCCATTTTTCCATTTACAAGGTGGAGTGTTATAACATCATAGTGAAATTCCCTCCTCTCGGAAGGAATTTGATGACTTTTTAACATTTTTTCTGGTCTCTACCTCTGAATAGAAACCCTTCTTCAGAATCCATACTTTACTCTTGTATTTTATTTAATCATTAATTGGAAAATATGTCTCTTCTAAATATTGGTGAGGGCAACATAGATGATGCTTTTCATAGGTGTTAGTGATATTTCTTGTAGGGGGACTAGAATGCAAAAGAATGGGTTAAAAACCCACTTGTCCTAAGTTTTGAATGCTAACGCGCACATGGTAAGTGACTAGAAAGTTCGAACGACAGCGATTTGGGCGCCCGGATCAACGGCGG
>JZKD02S2231434.1:220900-233682 GCA_000966675.3 Picea glauca | reverse complement strand
CCAGAATCGGGGGCACATCTCTTCAACGGTTCAGATCAGCGTGCCCGGATCAACGACGATAAAGGCAATTCCGGACACCCCCCTGCCTTTCTACCTTTAAATGGAGGGGGGGTCCAGAATTGGGCACACAGCTTTCCAACGGCTAAGATTAGCGTGCCCGGATCAACGAAACTTGGACCATCTTGTCCTTCTCAGCTGCTCTGTGTTTATCCTGCATGGGCCATTCTCCCGTCATGTCATCTTCCAGAACCACCTTTCTCCTGCTGCCGCATGTCATCCATCCACCTCCCCTCTTTGGTTCGCGTGGTCCTCCTTCCTTCTCATCATCCACTCGTCGCTTGCCATGTGTCCCGCTCCTTTCCACGTCAGCCTCTCGCCAAAGAGAAAGTCCATTATCTCTCATCTTCCCCCCTTCCGCCTGTTTTCTTCCACCATGTGCCGTCCTCTGTCGCCCTTCTCACACCTCGTCACTTCTTTCATGCCCTCATAGTCCGACACCACCACTCCTATCATGCACCCCATTCTTCACACTGGCCTCCATGCCTATTCATCAAGCCATTCAGTTATTCCAGGTGGTAGCACGAGGAGTCTTCCATATCCCAAAGTGCTGCGTTGGTCAGGTCGTCCTCAATCCCCATGAAGCAATTATTGAGGCGGTTGGTGGTGGTTAGACATCGTCTCCGCTATAATGGGAAAGTCCGGCAATGAATTAAAGGCACGTCAATTCGCCGATAAAACTGTCAGAAGATCGATCGCATCTGCCATAAGTTGCACGACCATTCAAAGATTGCGGCTGCAGATTGTCACAAGCCATGTAGACGCAAAGCTTTTAATGCTACATCTCGATCTTGTTGTTGTTTCTAGTTTGAGTATATGAAGGTGTTTTCACCATTTTTTGTATCTATCGATGGTAGAGATAAGCTCCCGACCGTAAATTTTTAACAACCATTCTGGTTTCCTGGTTATGCCTCTGTGTTTGAGATTTCTTGTTTTATGACAAACAGTTCTCCTTTTTCCATCTATGTTTCATCTTATGCCAGAGAGTCCATTATCGAAGGATTCGCGTGGATTTCTGCAGTTATGTTATGATAAAGGATTTGTTATGACATTATTGTATTCTCTGGTCTTCTATGTTTGAATGTAAGAGGATCTTGCATTCGAATGCTTTCTTCTCCAGTCTGTTACAAACCCGATGTTTATGATAGACCTTCGCACTCTTCTCATGAAAGTCTCCCCCCTACTCACCTTTTATTACAACTCACTGTTTGAAGTTTATCAAGACCTCACTCGTCCATGCATGTCTGGCCTAGTTTCTGAGTTGAGACAATATTGTTCTGAGTTTTCTTCCATTCGGTCACCCCTTATAAACAAATCGTGACATTAAAATGATGGGTGTCAGGCTCTGCTCCTGCAAGAAATCCAGGAGTGACCTCTGACACTAACATTTCTGGTGCCGTTTCCGAGGAGGAAGTTGAATATTTTCCCTGGATTTGAACGACAATGATCAACTGATTCTGAAGGTGCATCAGAAATAAGAACTTGAAGATTGCTACTGTGCACCTGGCGACTCCACTGTGACAAATCCCCTGGGGAGAACCTGCTCTATCAATTGTGGCTTCGAGAGGCAAACACATGAGGTCTAATCCACACTTTCCTTTAGCTACACCAGAATCCAACTTGGAAGCGGTGCGCAGAAAGGGAAAGAGCTCCACGAAAGAAGTTTCCATCGCCGAAACAGGTAATGTGCCTTCCCCTTCTGTGAGAACTCCATTTTCTTACTCTCAGCTTTCTAGTCTCCCTTCCTCTGAGGTTTCCCATTTTCTGAATTTCAGGAGTGTTCCTGCTGAGTTTTCTCCTCCTGGTCTAGTATCAGAAAGAGAGATCCTTGTCACTCCCCCCTCCCTGGAAGTTGTGCTTCGACATAGACCTCAGGCCTCTCAAGGTATCACCACCCCTCCTTTTATTGCTACTACACAGAGAGAAGCATCTGCACATTCAATTCCCTTAGCTCTCTCTTTGTTTTCTCCATTGTCTCCTCCAAGAACCTCTTTTCCGACATCTCCCGTCCACACTCCATCTCCTCCAAGTTCTCCTCTACCTAATATTCCCATGGCTGGTTCTAATTCCCCTCTGAATAGAATGGATTCCATAGTCGCTGCTAGATATGCTCCTTTAATCCTACCTCATCCTATGAATCCCCTCCCTGTTGGAGATTATTTGAAATACATGCCCAAGTTCACTGGGGAAGGGGACATAACTGCTGAAGAGAACCTAGCTGCCTTTTATAGTTATGTAGACAACTTGAATATCGAAAATGAAGATGTCTGGGTGAGAGTCTTTGTCCAGAGCCTAGATGGAGAGGTAAGGAAATGGTTCAGAGGATTGGCCCCTGGATCTATTGTTGGCATTGAAGCCTTGGATAACGTTTTCCTGAGGCAGTGGGGAGACAGAAAAGATTTCATGTATTACATGACAGAGTTTGGGTCTTTGAGGAAAATGGAAGGAGAGTCTCTCTTAGACTTATCCAAAATATTTAATAAGATGTACAATAAGATCCCTGCAGAGATAAATCCCTCAGAAGCCTCTGCTCAAATTTCATATGCTGGTGCATTTGATCCTAATTTCTGCCTACTATTGAGAGAAAGAAGAGCTACCTCCTTAGCTCAAATGCAGGACGCTGCCGTAGAAGTGGAATCCAACATATTGGAAACTAACAGACTGAGGAACAAAGCAGACGCAGACAGAAGAAAAGGAAGATCCGAAGCCTCAACTTCTGGCCCATCGTTGCCCCACCCTCAAGTGAATGAACTAACCGAGATAATGAAGTTTCTGACCGAAGAGGTGGAAAGATTGAAGGTGGAAAGGAAGAAAACGTATAAGGGCCCTTAGAACGTCAAAAATAAAGGAGGTTTCAGGAGGCCAAATAATATTTCTCCTCCAACTATGCACAGAGAAAGGGGAAGAGACAGAGAAGACCAGAGAATTCAGGCCCCTTTTCAGAACCATTTGGTTTCCCATGAGGAGGAAGGAGAAGCAGATGAGATGGATCCTGAAATCCACTGCCAAGAAGACACTCCTCCTTTTCCTCATCTCACCCAGACTGCTTATGAAGAGTCTCTCATGGATGGTCAGCTAAATGAATTAAGAAAGGGAGACAAAGCCGGCGGCGGTCGAGGCAGGTATAACCTGAGATTCAGCAAAAGGGCAACAACACCTGATGTTCCTGAGCAATCCACTAGAACAAATAAACCTGCTAATGAAGTAGCGGACGCTCACAGAGGTAAGAAGGCTCAACCTTTCTCTCCCATTGTCCATAATCATGTCCCTGAAATTAGAGAAATCCCAAAGCCTATATCTTCTTTCAATTTCAAACATGACATTCAAAAGATCAGAATTCCTGTGCCACTCACCGAGTTAATTAAACATGGGGAAGTCAAAAAATGCTTCTCTGAGCTGTTGAAATATGAAGCCTCATACCCTCTCACAAACTCCATAAACCTCCAAGATGAAAGGCCTGTAGTTGTCCTAGGTCCCATGGTAGAAGACATAGATGATTCATCCCCTCCCTTCTACACATCTCTGAACATACATGACAAAGTGCTGCATAATTTCCTTAAGGATTCAAGGGCCTCTCACAATCTCATGCCCAAAAATGTCATGGAAGAGTTGGGACTAGAAGTCACCCGAGCCTATCATGACCTCTATTCTTTTGACTCCAGGAGGGTTCAGTGTTTGGGAGTCATCAAGGACCTGGTACTCTCCTTGTTTCAGCTGCCCATGAAAAGTATGGTTATGGATATTGTAGTGGCTTATGTTCCCCCCAAGTTTGGCATGTTGTTGTCAAGGTCTTGGATTAAGAGATTGGGGGGAACCTTGCATATGGACCTCACATATGCCACCATTCCAGTTTTTGGAGGGGAGCATAAGAGACTGTACAGAGAAGCCCAACTGGCCTATATAATTAGTGATGAAGCCAACCCTACCAATCATCCCATCTATGCCTTGGACACTGATTTAGGCTCCAGTCTACTGCAGCTCATCCACACCCCTGAGGCTCCTTTGCAGATCAGAAAGCAGCTCAGTCTTAATCAGGATACCCCCCCTCCAACCACCTCTGTTTGGAATATGTTCTTTGATGGATCTTCCTCCAGTATGGGTGCAGGTGTCGGTGTAGTATTCGTGTCCCCTTGTCAAGAGACCATATCCCTGTCATACAAGATGGAATTCAAAGTCACCAACAATGTGGCAGAGTATGAGGCTCTTGTTCTGGGTATAAGGGCTGCACAAGAGATGGAAATAAGGGAGATAGATGTGTTTGGAGATGCAGAACTGATTGTCCAGCAAGTCAAAAACGTTAATCAGGCCAAGCATCCTCGACTCAAGAATTACAGGAACATGGTGTGGGATCTAGTTGACAATTTCTTCCTGGCTTTTAACATCTCTTTCATTCCCAGGGAAGAAAATACTCCAGCCAACTTTTTATCTTTCACAACTAGTGTGTTCGGAGTTCCTGCACTGCCCATTGTTGGATCCGATGTTGAAATAAAGTATAGACCCTCTGTACCAGACAATGTCAAACATTAGAAGGTATTTGAGGATGATCAGGAGATCGAAAAGTTTCTTCAATCCGTTGATAACTTTTCTTCATTGCACATAGATGAGGATCCCGACATGGAAGGAGAACCTGACTGTCACCCTGGGGAGTTTTTGAATAGAATTGTTGATCACCAGATCATTCAGCTACCAAGCAATTACATTCCAAAAGGACTAATCCCATTAGAAAGACTGTTCGATGGAAATGATGTGGCGGTGAAGGGTAAAGTTTCAGGCGATGATGATGACACTACCGAGTGCAACATAGGCACACTTGAGGAGCCTAAATTTGTCAAGATGTCAGGGAGTTTGACTGATGAGCAGAGAGATGAATATACTGAGTTGCTGAGGGAGTTTGCTGATGTGTTTGCATGGACCTACGAAGACCTCAAGACGTATGACACATCAGTTATTGAGCACAAGATCCCACTAAAAGAAGAGGCTAGGCCATTCAAGCATAAGCTAAGACAGATAAATCCCATGCTGCTACCTGTTATGGAGAGGGAAGTGAAGAAGCTGTTGGATGCCCAGATCATTGTCCCCTTGAGATATTCTGACTGGGTGGCCAATTTGGTCCCAGTAAGAAAGAAAAGTGGTGAAATCAGACTCTGTGTTGATTTCAGAAACCTAAATAGGAACTCAAGGAAAGATAATTATCCCCTGCCCAACATGGAGCACATATTGCAGAAGGTCACCGATGCTTCCAGAATATCCATGATTGATGGTTTCTCTGGCTACAATCAGATATCAATCATGCCTGAGGACAGGGAAAAAACAATTTTCACCACTCCTTGGGGCACATTCATGTATGCCAAAATGCCTTTCGGGATGATGAATGCAGGAGCAACATTTCAATGAGCCATGGACATAGCCTTCATCCGATAAAAAGATAAGTTTGTGGTGATTTACCTAGACGACATAAAAGTCTTCTCCTAGACTGATAAAGAGCACCGTTGCCACTTGAGGAAGGTTTTCTTGAAGTGTCAGAGATATGGCCTTTCTTTAAACCACAAGAAATCATGGTTTGCCATGCAGGAGGGAAAGATATTAGGCCATATAGTATCAACAGAGGGAGTGAGAATTGATCCTGGCAGGGTGGAAGCGATTCAGACCCTGTCACTTCCCAGATCTAAGAAGGAAGTTCAGGGATTTTTGGGGAGGATCAATTTTTTGAGGAGATTTGTTTCAAATTTTGATGATTTGGTGAAACACATCACATCCATGCTCAGGAAGGGGAATGAAGTGAAATGGACTGCTGAACCCAGGGAATCTTTTGTCCAGATAAAGAAAGCGTTGACTGAGGCACCTGTGCTTATCAGTCCTGATTATTCTAAAGATTTCATGATTTTTTCTTTTGCTTCCTGTGATACAATAGCAACAGTCTTATTGCAAAAAAATGGTCAGGGGCGAGAATAGCCTATTGCCTTCTTTAGCAAGGCACTGAGAGATGCAGAACTCCGGTATGAGATCATGGAGAAGCAGGCCTATGCCTTGGTGAAATCTCTCAAAGCTTTCAGAGTCTATGTCTTGCATTCAAAGATCACTGCATATGTCCCTTCAACCTCTGTGAAGGACATTCTTATACAGCCTGACATAGATGGAAGGAGAGGTAAATGGATTGCCAAGATCCTAGAGTTTGATCTCGAGATTAAGCCCACCAAGCTGATAAAGGGGCGGGGTTTGGCCAAGCTGTTGGCTGAATCCAATTGCAAGGCTCTGGGGATTAACTTCATCAATGAACAAGCTAAGTCATCTGGAAAGGATTCTCAGACCATCATACCCTTAGCAACATGTCCCTGGTACAAGGACATATTGTATTTTCTGCAATAATTAAAGCCCTCTGACGGATTAGGAAAGAGCAGGGCCAGAGCGTTGAAGCTCAAAGCGGTCAGATATTGTCTTGTTGACCAAGCCTTGTATTGGAGAGACCCTCTAGGGATACTATTAAGATGTCTGGACCCGCCGCAAGCCCAGAAGGTGATGTCCAATTTCCATAGCGGTCTCTGCGGAGGTCATCATTTTTGGAAGACCACAGCCCACAAAATCCTCTGAGATGGGTATTACTGGCCTACTTTGTTTACTGATGTCTGCAGGGAAGTCAGGGCTTGCATCAAATGCCAGAAGTTCTCAGGAAAGAAACAACTCACATCTCTTCTATTAAAGCCTGTGGTAGTTTCGGCACCCTTTCAGCAGTGGGGATTGGATTTCATTGGAGAGATTCATCCTCCCTCAAGTGGCCAGCACAGATGGATCCTCACTGCAACTGATTATTTCACCAAGTGGATAGAAGTTGTCCCCACCAGGAGCACTTCTCACAAAGTGATCATCAACCTCTTGGAAGACATCATATCTAGGTTTGGCTGCCCTAGCAGAATCGTCACCGACAATGCCTCCACATTTCGGTCTGAGCCTCTGGTCAAGTTCTGTGAACAGTTCGAGATTTCACTGATTCACTCTACTCCCTACTATCCTCAAGGAAACGGACTGGCAGAGTCCTCCAATAGAAGTCTGATCAAGCTCATTAAGAAGCTACTGGAGGACAATAAGAGCTCCTGAGACTCAAAGCTCAAATTTTCTCTTTGGGCTGATCGGGTGACAACAAAGAAATCCCTGGGCCTCTCACCCTTCCAACTTGTTTACGGAATAGAGGTTGTTTTCCCCACTCAACTCACCTTACCTGTGGTGAATTTCCTTCAAGATTTTGAAGGAGAACATAACCATGTGGTCAGAAGGATTCATCAGATGGTGGAAGTGCAGCAGATCAGAGAACAGGTCTTGGACAAGGCTTTTAGTCATCAGCAGAAGATCAAGCAGGCTTTTGACAGAAAGAGAAGAAAGAAAGAATTCGAGCAGGGTGACCTGGTACTCAAATGGGATGCACCCAGGCATGAAAAGGGAAAACACAGTAAATTTGATGCCCTCTGGTTGGGACCTTTCAGGATCCTTGAAGTATTTCCAAACAACACTTACAGGTTGCAGGATCTGGAAGGCAAAGAAGTTTTCAGCAGCCCAGTAAATGGGCATTTCTTAAAAAAAAAAATTCTGTGAGCCACAGTCGGCTCTTTTTGTTTTGTTTTGTAAATATTGTTTCTGTTTTTGTTTTTTCGGACTAATAAATGACTCCATATCCCAACAGCAAAGGCACTGGATCTGCAAAAGTGTTCTTAGAGCATCACAGGGACGACTCTATCCCCTATGGAGCCAAATGTTAGCGATATTTCTTGTAGGGGGACTAGAATGCAAAAGAATGGGTTAAAAACCCGCTTGTCCTAAGTTTTGAATGCTAGCACGCCCGTGGTAAGTGACTATCAAGTTCGAATGACAGCGATTCGCGCGCCCGGATCAACGACGCATATAGGATTCCGGACCCCCCCCCGCTTTTCTATCTTTAAGCAGAGGGGGGGGTCCGGAATCGGGGGCGCATCTCTTCAACGGTTCAGATTAGCATGCCCGGATCAACGACGATAAAGGCAATTACATACCCCCCCTTCCTTTCTACCTTTAAACAGAGGGGGGGGGTCCAGAATTGGGCGCGCAGCTTTCCAACAGCCAAGATTAACGCGCCCAGATCAACGACACTTGGACCATCCTGTCCTTCTCAGCTGCTCTGTGTTTAGCCTGTGTGGGCCCTTCTCCCGTCATTTTATCTTCCAGAACCACCTTTCTCTTGCTGCCGCATGTCATCCATCTGCCTCACCTCTTTGGTTCGCGTGGTCCTCCTTCCTTCTCATCATCCACTCATCACTTGCCATGTGTCCCGCTCCTTTCCATGTCAGCCTCTAGCCAAAGAGAAAGTCCATTATCTCTCATCTTCCCCCCTTCCGCCTGTTGTATTCCACCATGTGTCATCCTCTATCGCCCTTCTCACACCTCGTCACTTCTTTCATGCCCTCATAGTCCGACGCCACCACTCCTATCATGCACCCCATTCTTCGCGCTGGCCTCCTTGCCTATTCACCAAGCCATTCAGTTATTCTAGGTGGCAGCGCGAGGAGTCTTCCATATCCCAAAGTGATGAGTTGGCCAGGTCGTCCTCAATCCCCATGAAGCAGTTATTGAGGCGGTTGGTGGTGGTTAGACATCGTCTCCGCCATAATGGGAAAGTCCGACAATGAATTAAAGGCACGTCGATTCGTTGATAAAACTGTCAGAAGATCGATCGCGTCTGCCATAAGTTGCACGACCATTCAAAGATTGCGGCTGCAGATTGTCACAAGCCATGTAGACGCAAAGATTTTAATGCTACATCTCGATCTTGTTGCTCTTGCTAGTTTTAGTATATGAAGGCGTTTTCGCCATTTTTTGTATCTATCGATGGTAGAGCTAAGCTCCCGACCGTAAAGTTTTAACAACCATTCTGGTTTCCTGGTTATGCCTCTATGTTTGAGATTTCTTGTTTTATGACAAACAGGTCTCCTTTTTCCATCTATGTTTCGTCTTATGCTAGAGAGTCCATTATCGAAGGATTCGCGTGGATTGTTGCAGTTATGTTATGATAAAGGATTTGTTATGACATTATTGTATTCTCTGGTCTTCTGTGTTTGAATGTAAGAAGATCTTGCGTTCAAATGCTTTCTTCTCCAGTATGTTACAAACCTGATGTTTATGATAGACCTTCGCACTCTTCTCATGCAATTCTTCCCCCTACTCACCTTTTATTACAACTCACTGTTTGAAGTTTATCAAGACCTCACTCGTCCATGCATGCCTGGCCTAGTTTCTGAGTTGAGACAATATTGTTCTGCGTTTGCTTCCATTCGGTCACCCCTTATAAACAAATCGTGACATTAAACTGATGGGTGTCAGGCTCTTCTCCTGCAAGCAATCCAAGAGTGACCTCTGACGCTAACAACATGTATAATATACTTAAAGTTGATGACAAAATTTAGGGATGAGGGTGCGTGGTCAAAGTTCAATTAAAGTTTGGATTGCTCTTGTCAATGGTGTTGCATGAGGATATGTTTCATATGTTGATATGATTTAAGAATTCACCAAAGAAAATGAAGGGAACAAATAAAAATTTTCTTTCAAGTTTTGTGGTCTCGGTTTCATTGCAGCAAAGACAAGAGGGATTTTTTTATTAAAAATGAAAAATCATAAATATTGGGCCTTTTGTGGTCCAAGCCCACTAGCCAAGCACCGAAGTTATACTAAATAACACAATCCTAGCTCCAGTTTAGCACTGAGCCACTACAGGTAATCCCTCCCCAGTTGTTGACTGATTATCAAACCCCAAAGCATGAAAGATTGTCAAACGCCAAAGCGTGAAATATTGTCAAACCCCAGCGTGAAAGATTGTCAAACCCCAAAGCGCCCCAGTTGTCGACTTAAGACATTATGTGTTGGGGATGTAGGTGTACTCAATGCGTCACAAGGAAATATAGGTTTTCATTCAATCCCAGATCAATGTGGATGAAATTTGGTCTAGTGCTCTTTTTAATGGCTGGCGGCTATCATCTGCACCAAGATCATAGTGGATTTAACCACCAAATGAGAGCAATGGCTATTTAATGGTTCGTTGCACATGGAGGTAAAATGATATACATTGATGCTATTGGCATGTTTTATAGACAGTGTGTGCATCGATGGAAAAATAGGAACAACGTAAGCTAAGGAGGATTAGCGCAGAGTCGCACGCAGTGCATAGGTGTGCACCAGGGACGAGGTTAACTCATTGCCAAAGATCAAGAGGGATAGCGTACTTAGGATCTCAGGCGGATCAAAGGTTGAGGCCTTTGATACTTAGAAATTTTTCTAGGTAAGGAGGATTCATAAGCTGGGGCAGAGAAGTGACATTGATCGTTGGATCCCATTAAAAATTCCCGATGACCGTCAGATCTGAATCCAGACAGGAGGAGCGCAAATATGGAGGACAGATCTCTGGCATTAGATCTGAGCATAGGTTCTGACCATCATTGGATCAAGAAGAACCTGCACATTCTTTAAAGTGCAAGATTGAAGCAGTGGTCCAACTCCATTTCGGAGTTTTGGCTATCGGGGTTTCAGATACTGGAAGTTGGAGTGTCGAAACACTTTGCAACAAGAATGCCGAAATCAAGATATGCAAAATCGTGATATGATCCGAGCCGTTGAATCAGGATCAGATCTGGACCATCGAATCATAGGACACATGGAGAAAGATCATCATGTCGTTGACGGGAAAGTCAAAGGAACGGGGTTCCCTAACCTCTCGAATTCGCGATATGTGAAATCGCGAAACTATCTTAGCCATCAGATCAAGGATTGTTCTGGACCATTGATCCAGCTCCATCTTAGAGTCTCACCTATCACGACTTGGAGTGACAAGAACCTCCATCTAAGAAACAGTGATATTCAAGATTGCAAAAAGATCAGGACCGTCGGATCACCAAGAACATGAACCATCGATCTAAGCTCCATCTTGGAGCTTCGCCTATCGCGACTTGGAGTGATGATAACCTCCATCACAAGAATCATGAGATGCGAACTCATGATAAGATCTGGACCGTCAATACACCAAGATTCTGGATCATTGATCTGACTCCATTTCAGAGTTTCGCGAGTCGTGACTTAGAGAGGCAAGAAACATAACCACAGGAGTGTCAAAGTGCCGAAACACGAAATTACCAAATGCAGTTGTTGAATAAAGGCTGTGGTCACAGCCCTTGGTCACATCGGTGAGAGATGGAGGAAAGAGCTAGAGCAACCAAGCTCCTTTTTGGGGATCGCAACTGGGAGTGTTGAGAAACTTGCTCACCCAAATGCCGAAATTCCGAAATGAATAAAAGATCGCATGGAGCCAATCCTACGGTGCAGGTGAATTTGAGCATAATCGGAGGGCTAATATTGCTCCTCATAGTGTAACTTCTAGAAACCATTGATGGTCTCTGCCAGAGAATTTGAAGAGACCTCTGTGTGATTTCCAGAGGAGATGAAGAGTCTCCAAGCTTCGTCCAGTGAAGGAAGACGATTCTTAGAGGGATTGACAGGTGGATGAGCATTAAAGTCTGTAACTAAAAAATAAAGGATAAGCTCGACTGTGCCAAAGAAGATGAAGAGTCTCAACTACCAGAGAGGCTGAGGAATCTCAGCAGAACACCCAGTTATGTTGGACACGTGGTGGGAACCACCAGAGAAGCTAAAGATTTGCGATGATGATCAGGTAGAGAACTTGAGATGTGGAGGAAATTGGCGATGTATGAGCATGAAGAGGAATGGTGAGTATTGCATGCACAAGGTGCACAGAAGATATAAATACATGGTACAGAGAAGAGATTAGGTTTTTGTTTCTGCTGGAGTTGTTGTGGATGTTGTTGTTGAAGGTGATTCATGCATGAAGAAGGATCAAAGTGCAACAGTTGAATAGAACAGAAGAAGAACTCTACAATGAATGGACATGGCACACAGAGCATAAAAAGCAGAAGAACAGAATGGGCTGCAGATGCATTATGGAAGACAGTGAGGAAGTCTGTGTAGCAAAATCTTGCAGAACAGTGATGAGACTGCTAAGTTGTTATTGAACACTATATCACTGAAATAGGTTTTGGTATTTCATATTCATAATCCAGGGTGGTTGGGAGGTGGTAGGGAGGACTAGTGTCCTTAGAGGTTCAAGTGGGTGCTTGAACACAGGGAGTTGGTGCTTCCTTCTAGTTGGTGCTAGAGAAACTAGGGAGTTGGTGCTTCCTTCTAGTTGGTGCTAGAGAAACCATGGAGTTGGTGCTTCCTTCTAGTGGGTGCTAGAGAAAACCAGAGAGTTGGTACTCTCAGCAAGTTGCAGCTTGCAAAACAAAGGTTGTAGCCTCACAATGAGTTGGTGATCATATGTATGATAATGTAAAGAATGTAAATAATACTTATCATATAAAGAAGAAGAGGTTTTTACCCTGTATGGGTTTCCTTGGGAAATATTTGTCTCTGTGTTTCTCATATATGTGACTGATGCTGAAAGTGCCATTGTTTATTTCCATGCATTATTGTGATCATCATTGAGTGCCTTGAAAAGATTTTAAAAGAAGCATAATTGTTTAAGCACCATAACAACTGATTCACCCCCCCTCTCAGTTGTCCAACAATTGGTATCAGAGCCAACCCATTTTATATAAGGGTAGATCCTAGAGCTTAAACATGTCAAGCCATGAAGGAAATTCAACCAATAAGGCCCCTTTGTTCAATGGAACAAACTTTGCCTTCTGGAAAGTTAGAATGAG
>JZKD02S2231434.1:168249-195408 GCA_000966675.3 Picea glauca | reverse complement strand
ATTTATGTGGTTCACCCAGTGTGGGCTACGTCCACCAGAGAAATTGCCAGGTCCTTCCTTTATTATTATCCAGCAAATGAAGGGATACAACCTACAGAAAAACCCGTTGTAACTTCCTCTTATTTCTCTCACAGTATCCTCTCTCAGAATACAATATTCACCACCATCCATATCCGCGATACATTTCCCTCATAAAAGAGGGTTTCCTTCTAGGGAAAAAAACCCTAACATAATCTCTACTGTTAGATCTAACCTTATAATGAACGGTCTAGATTTATAATAAAATTACAATATACTTTTACAAGGAAATTTTTTCTTCGGGGGCTTCTCCCCTGAACCCCCATCAGGGGACGCTGCCCTCGAACCCCTGCTGGGGGCCTTCTTGCCCCCAGACCCCCCAGCCAGGGGGATAGGCCCCCCGGACCTTGCAGAGGGGGTACCCCCCCTCTGCACTCCCCCGCATGGAAGAGTGTACATACTTCTGGGGTGTAAATACTTCATGGGGTATAAACACGCCTGAAAGTAAAAGACCTATAAATCAGGAAGATAATCAGGCTCCACAACCAACATTAATAACTTTGACCTCAACAACTATGACCTCAGGAACTTTAACCTCAAGAAATCTGACCTTGAAAACTTCAAGCTCGACAATTATGAACTTAGGAATTTTGACCTTGTGAACTATGACTTGAGGAACTTTGACCTTAAGATATCTGACTTGAGGAACTTTGACCTAAGGAACTTTGACCTTAGGAACTTTGACCTCATGAACTATGACCTCAAGAACTCTTACTTAAGGGACTCTAAGCTCAAGAATGATGACCTTGGGAACTTTGACATGAGGAACATTGACCTTCAAAATAATGACCTTGGGAACTTTGACCTCAGGAGTTGTCAGATCAAGAACTAGGACCTAAGTAAATTTGATCTCGGGAACTATGACATTGAACTTTAACCTTAGGATCTTTGGCTTGAGAAACTTTGACTTCATGAACTTTGACCTTGAGATATTTGACATAAATAACTTTAACCTAAGAAACTTTGAGCTTAGGATCTTTGACTTAAGGAACTTTGAGCTCAAGAAATTTAATATCAACAAATTTGACCTCAATAACTATAACCTCAAGAAATTTGACCTTAGGAACTCTGACCCCAACAAATTTGACCTTAGGAACTATGATCTCAGGAACTTTGACTTCAATAACTTTATACTTAAGAACTATGACCTTAGGAACTTTGACCTCAAGAAATTTAACCTCAAGAACTCTAAGCTCATAAATTATGAACTTAGGAGCTATGATCCTAAGAACTTTGACCTCATAAAGTATAACCTCAAGAAATTTGACCTTAGGAACTCTAACCTTGGTAGCTATGACCTTAACCTCAATATCTATGACCTTAGGAAATTTGACCTTAGGAAGAGTGACCTCGGGAAATTGAATCTCAATAATTTTGACCTTAGAAACTATGACCTCAAGAAATTTATCCTTGAGAACTTTGACCTCAGGAATTTTACCCTTAGGAACTATGACCTCAGAAAATATGAACTCATGAACTATGACCTCAGGAACTATGACCTTAGGAACTTTGACCTTAAGAACTATGACCTTGGGAACATTGACCTCAGGAACTATGACCTCGGGAACTTTGACCTTAGGAATTTTATCTTGTTTCAGAGTTGTGGTTCAATTGAATAGAGGAGTGTGAGAATAGTATGGATGAAGAATAAAATAGGTCATCCTGGAACTATTTTGTCCAGGCCTCTCTTTACCCATTTGGACTTTGATATATGTGTGGATCTTCCTAAATTGATCTGGTTTGGTGTAATGGTTTGTGTTGTTGAATATTATTGTGATAGAAAATATACAGTAGTTTAATAACAATGCATGGATCTATATAAACCTTACATATTCTATGAGAGAATGTAGTTTCACACTTAATTTTATTTTCTCATTTGGTCATGCAATAAAATTTCCACTCTGCAATTGTTGATGATGCCAAAGATACAGATATTGGAAAGGGAAGTGCCAAGGTTATCTCTGTCATTTTTAGATTCTTTATGTTTTAATTTTTGTTCTAGGGCTCGAAGTCATTACAAGAATATACCCATTATGAGCTTAACATGTCACTTGCTCGAATTGAACCTGGGATAACAATCCATATTCCTCCAAACCACCTAATCTAAACCCAATTGATAGGGATTCTCTCCTATATTTTTATGAATAAGAAACATTAACATAAACACATAGTTTTAATTAAGTTATTTTATAATTTTTGTCAATTAGTTTAAATTTACATTTATTTTTATTAGGAGATTAATGTGTATGACATTCATTTAATTGAAAGAAAACAATTTTTTTAAATAATGAAGGTTGTATTTTTCTTACTATTTATTTTCTTAATATAATATTTAATTAACCCAACCATATAATTAAATATAGTTGATATATGTCGATCCATTCTCCATTTTATTAAGGGGATCATCAACGTACAACAACCACCTTTTATAATGTTGTTATGATTGTCCTTAGTTGAGTTGAATACATGGTTTTGGTCATCATATTTAGTGAATGATTAGTTATCGCTATGATATTTATCATAGTAATTATGTTTAATTAAATTAAATGTGACCACTAGGGGTGGAAGGTGTGGAGGGGATTCTTCACTATCATAGGGGGAAACAATGTGTTCTTTACGCTTGGAGGTTAATGGAATTACAAAACAACATGTTTGAAGCGTATTCAATTTGGTGTGGGATCACTATAGATATAAAATTAGGGATGAAAGAGATAATGGTATTTGGGGACTCAAATATCATTATCAAGGTAACATTAAACCATTCTAATCCCAAATTAATCAAGCTACAAGGAATCACTAAGCAAGTTCGAAAGGTGTTATGTCAGTTTGATGAGGTTATTCTCTTCCACAATCAAAGAGAATTAAATAACGAAGTGTATGTCCTGGAAAAATATGCCACAATGTTAAAATTAGGACTCCTAAGAAAAATGGGGACTTTACCCAAGTCACTATATACTAGATTTAAACAATGCGTATGGATAGTGTTATAATTCATATTGCATAACATATGGTCATCAATGCAGATCAAATCTATCAAACTATACTTGAGGCCACATAAGTGAGGCATATGGAAATGAGACCTCAAGAGAATAGAAGATTATATGCTCATTTATTCTAGGTAGGATAGCTGCTATCAGATTAATCGGTAAATGTAGACATAAACAGATCTCTTTAGATCCCACAGGAAACTAGAACAGAACAGAACAAAATTCACAATTCGCCTTAAACTTTATCATCATACAAACTAGTTTAATGAGTTACAAGAGGCGTACCTTTTAAACGACGCTTGTCCTCACTAGTGTCGTCTTTGTAGCTCCTTCCTTGAGTTTGCATAATACCAAGCCTGTCCAATAATCACAAACCAACAAATAAGAGGAGAAAAGATCTATATATTCTAATGAAGTCTATGTATATGATCAAGGAATTATAATATACAATAGAAGACAATATGATTATATAGGGAAGAAATGCATTACTGTATTAAGTGAACAAAAAGTGGAGAATACAACCCATGCCTTGATGTTGCAAGGTCCTCTTTCGATGGCCTTTGCTTCAACACACACACCTTTTCTCCAAATTCCTTGAAGAAGATCCACAATCTGACTTGAAGAACTAAAGAAAAGCTCTTAAGCATAATCTGAAGTAGAAATCTCCATACAATTCTTATCCTCTTCAACCTTAGCCTTTTCCATGAGGGATCCCTCATTATATAGTGTGAAAGAGAGATGGATGAGGATATTAAGATGATCCCACCAAATCAAAGAACGAGTAAGATCCAAACCGATCAAAGGCCACCTCATCTTCTATAAGATCCCCTTATAGAACATTCATGAAATTTCACTTTTCCCAAGCTTTAAGCATCGTCGCACTATACACACTTAGTAGCATGCGACGACATTGTAGTCTAGGTATAGTGCAAGATGTGATGATTAGGCATCATCACACCCCATGAATAGAGAAGGGTGCGACCTCCTTCCTTCATATGGTTTTTCACAGAGGAAATCAAATCACTTTTCCCATGGAGAAAGTCTATTTTAATATTTTTAGGGAACATGAACACATGTTGTCAGGTGATCACTGAGGTGACCAAAATAATGTGTAACATAATTCCCCCCAAAGTATGAATCTAGAACTTGTGACAACTGAAATACTTTGTAGAATCTGTGTGTCGAAAATAAGGAGCGCATCGATCAAGAACTTGTAAAGAATCAAGCATATGCATAATATCATACCATTTTTGACGCAGGAATTCCCATGATCAGACAAAAAGTGACTCTAATCATAAGTTTCAAATGAGTCATGGCCACTAAACATACACTGTGGATCCATGTCATCATGATTCAACATAGCCACCAGAAATACACTGTGGATCTATTCTCTAAAAGAACTCAAATTTAGACATAGCCACGAGACATACACAATGGATCTATGTATCAATACAAATCATGAATACTCCATCACAACCTAGACCAAAGTGATAATATCCACGGTCTTCATTTCCATCATCTCTAAGTATGAATATAACCATGTGATTACAAGTGTTGAAGTCAAACATGATAGAAACCACTTGATTACTGATCATTAATGAAAATCGTTACCAAATGTGAGGGAAATGACCATTTATGTCAATGAATCCCAAGGTACCCTAGTACAATCCAATGAACTTGAATGAATGAGTTGAAGCTAAACACTCGATGGAATCTTCCAATCAGGGGTCAATGATGTGAACCCATTGTTAAAAGTGAAGAGACCTTCCATTGAGGCATGCCAACTCTAAGGTACTGAATGATTTCTAAGTCTTGTTCCCAGATAATGTGTCAAAGTTGACAGTAAAAGACTCGCCACAGGAGGGCCTTGATGTATCCCCCATCAATGACATGAAATAGGTAACATATTTGAGGTAGATCAGAGTATGAAGTTATTCAAAACTGACACAGGGAAGGCCGACATGGTAGAAAATTTATAACTGTAGATGGCTAACTCGATAGAAGGATCATTTAGGTTGGACTTCTCTTGAACATATGAATGACACAAAAATGGTCTTGGCAGCATTGACTCAAGGAGGACCCAGTACATGGACTGGTAGATGGTCAAATGAGAGATAGATGGATTTCCCAACCCGGATACAATGATGAAGGGAGGTGTCATGTTCAAGAGTGACTATTACTGCTACTAACACAAATACAGAAACACATTTCTTCCCAGTTTTCCCCCACCATTTCTGGAGAGTACCTATTTATTTTTACGTAAGCTTGAGGAGGATAACATATGCTTATTGATGTAAGCTCATCCTTTGGATGAGTTCCTCGGAGTATGTTTAAAGAACCCTAAGAAGGAGTGGTTTGATCCCATATGGGTATTTCGATGTTTGTTTAATGAGTCAAAGGAAAGAAAACTCAGGGGTTTTTCAATTTTAGAGAGTCTGAAAAACACTAAAAGAGAAATCCATCAGGTCCTTTTTTGTAAATTAATATGACAAGAGAGAAAAAGTGATAATCTACCACTCGTCGGATCTTTTCCTCAAATACTTTTACGAGCATGAAAAGAACAAGGTCTCTCATCCATCTTTTCATGTTTAGGGAGTGTGAAAAGAGCTTAAAGGATACTCCATAGGTTTCGTCTTTTCATGTTACCATTACGAGTTCGAAAAAATGACAAAAGACTACTCGATTACGTTCTCATGGTTTTATGAGCATGAGAAAGAACTAAAAATTTGCTCAGAGTTTTTCCTGAAAACCCTAAAAGAATATGTCCATGCGACAAATTAATAAAAACAAACCAAAAAGTAGACCCTTGTTCCAATGTCTCACCTCTAGACTTTTCAATCTGCGAAAATCAACAACTTGTAAAGTTGTTAGGACTTTAGGGTTTGGATAAAGCATAAAAAATAATATAATATACAAATAAAAAATGATAAAAGTCAATAAAATAGTTAACAAACCATATTTTACCATTTCATTTGTAACTTTGCCCAAACATTGCTCCAAAGCCCCTTTTCACCTCGATTTTAAATTGTTGATTGTGGAGTGCATGATGGATCATTTCATGAATCATCTCCACAGAAGAGGTAATCTCCTTCTCCTTCATCTTTCCATGGATTCAAAAATTATTTTCATTGGTTAAACATGTGTTTTGGGTTGATTTTTTGGGGGTTACCCATGCGTTGCGGTTGTCGTAGGTGCCCTATATTGGGAATTGCGATGATCTAGGATCATCGCAGGTGACCCTAAAAGTAGGGTGCATTGACGTCGCACTATTTGAATGCACAGGCTTGTGACGTCCACAGCCCAAAATTTAAAAATATGAACCCAACAAGGGAAAACCTCCAGGAAATAAAATTATGTTTCTAATCTCTTTTTATGGTTCCTTGGCAGGTCTTCCATAGTCAAAATGTTGGAATGGCATGAACAAGAGAACAAAGAAGAAGATTACTTCATCGGGAATGACCCAGGAAAATTTATGGCCCTCCGGCAGTGCGGGTGACTGAAATTATTCAAGATTCAGGGCATGAGGGCCCAACTGAAACTACTTGAGTACTTAGTTCACATGTGGGATGTGAACGAGTAGGAATTTCATGTGGGTTCCCACACACTTACCATAGATATCAAGGATATATATTTCCTAATAGGACTATCTCGTCGGGGTTCACGGATGACACTTACAGGTAGCAGGGGTGGCAGTGAGCCTAAGAACTACCACATCAGTCATCATTTTGTGTCGGGAATTGGGAAACATAGCGGTAAGGTTGCTATTAAGGATGTCTGAGATTTGCCTTTATGGACTATCCTATATACTATTACTCACATGGAAGGGAGTGAAACTCCCCACATGGCTTTGCAGAGCCATTTTCAGTATGCATTGGAGTGTATGGAGCCCCGAGTATTCAACTGGTGTGAAGGGGTCCTTAAAAGCATGAAGAAAAAAATTACCAAGTGTAGAAGTGGTGGGTTAAAACAATTCAAATACAGGTCTATTTTAGTATCCTTCTTCCTAGAGAGGGTCCCACTCTTATTCTTGCAGGTAGAGTCAGGTATACCTACTCCACAGGATTTGAGGATGAAGAGGTGGGTAGATCTCATGGCCCGACATGGAGGCAGTCACATCGTCAGGTATAACGATTTCTTCTTTGAATGGCTGAGAACACAAATTCTCATGGTCGATGATTATGCATATGCCAAGCTAGACTTCCTTGGAGATCCAGACCTAGCTCTTTCCGAAGGTTCCCAGTGGGGGACATACGTAAGAAGGAAATTTTGTTTATATAATGTTTTTGATATTTTTAATGACATAAAATGTTTTTTATGTTTTTTATCCGATGACTAATCGAGTGATCTTAGATAATGCATATGTGGGACCTTATCGTCCTCCAGGTTCATCCCCTATCCAGAGGCGAGGCGAGAGAGGTGTCATAGCGGGAATAGTTTTTGTTGACTTCAAGACCATAAAACAAAATATAGAGGGACTTAATATGAATATCCTAGATGCCTCTATATATGATATTCCTAGGAATTACCAACTCCATAGAGTGGGCGTATCTGCATCCATCGGTCAACTGCTCCATAGAGTAGCACGGGAAATTGCGTGTTATAGTGAGCAACATCCTTGATTCTCTATTGTATATGAAGCCATGTGCTTCACATTTTGATATTTTGGTCTTCGGAAAAAAACACGTTTTTGTAAATTTTTATCGTTATATAAATATTAGGCTTCTACCTGCTTACTTGTTGTGTGTACAAAGTGTGATTGGATTTTATAAATGTCTCAAATGTCTGTCTAACACATAATTAGATCATTCATTTGTTAATGTATTTAGACATCTAGGAATGTGTTTATATTCAATGTAATCAAAATGACGTTCCAAGAGGTGAATTCGTAAATATACCCTTAACAAAGTGGGACTTCAGATAGAATAAATGTTACTCAATTTTACTACTAATAACTGTGAATCGATTCGTACAATAAGATGACGGATCCCCAGTGAAACAATGTCAGTCAATAATTCTATGACTGCACTATATTCCATGATATTGTTAGTTGCACGACCAAGGAAAACACCTTGTAGACTGATTAATTCATCCATAGGTGCATTGATTTCCCAAGCAACAGACGCTAGGTTTTGAGTACTGGGACTAGTGCCATCAGTGAAGCCAATGTAGGGTAGTGAATACAATGAAATATGAAAACCAAGAACAATGCAAGGTAAGAAGTTTAAGAGTGAAAACAAAAATGAAAAAGCACGCAAAAGTATGATACATAAAAATAAACAACACTCATGGAAATATGATTTAAGCATAGTACTTCTTTAAGTAAAGCCCATTTCTGGGCTCACTCAAAAGGGATTCCATCATAATCTACCAGCTCATAATCCCCTTTCTCCAACACACATTTCACAATATAAGGACCCCACCACATGGGCTCGAATTTAGCGGCCCCTAGCAAATCACGATCTTACTCGTAAAGAAGAACTAGATCACCTTCAGAAAAAACATGTTGTTTGACATTCTTGTCATATTGAGCTTTGACATGCTTCTTTTGAGTTTCAATAACTAAGGAGACATCAAGGCAGGTCTCTTCTAATTGCATCAAATAAAAAATACGTTCCTCTTCAGTAGAGGTGTTAGGCAGAAGTTCGACGGCTAGTTTCAAAGATGGGATTTCACATTCAATCAACAAAATTGTCTTGATACCATATACTAACTGGAAAGGTGTGAATCTCATGGCAGACTTAACGTATGTCTGATAGGCCCATCATGTTGAGAACAACATTGTGTTCCAATTTGACTTATGAATTCCTACCATCCGTCGAAGCATAGTAGTGAGAAATTTTTTGATTGCCTCAACCTAGCCATTGGCCTACTAATAATAGGGGGTTGAGTTTTCATGGCGAAGAACCAACTTTTCAGTAAGTTCAAACATCATAAAATTATGAAAATGACTATCATGATCAGTAACGATGGCTTGAGGGACATCAAATGTAGTAATGATATGATTGAATATGAACAATGCTGCAGTTTTATCAGTATGATCAAATGTAGGCATCGCCTCGACCCATTTAGTGAAATAATCCACAACTGCAGTAATGTATCCATGCCCCCCGTCCGAGTGAGGGTTACATGTCATGAAGTCAATGCCCCATTTAGTGAATGGAACTATGGAAACTATAGGGTGAAGAGGAGAACGGTGAGATCGGATCTTAGTGTTGTAAGTTTGAAAAGCATGGCATTTTTGGATGATAGTAATGAAATCCTTAAACAATGAAGGCTAGAAATAACCAAATCGTAATATATTTTGGGCAGTGGCATACCCAGACATATGACTGCCACATGCACCAGAGTGACATTCATTCAAAGCTTTCTCAACTTCATGATAGGTGAGACATCGTCGAAATATGGAATCAATTGCATGGAAGTAAAGGGTATCACCAAGGATGATGTATTGACGGGCTTGATACCGTATAAGACGACGATCTATAATAGAAAGATTAGGTCGGAAATTTTGGGTCTGGACATAGATGATAATATATTCGTACCATATGTCATTAGAACTGATTATAAAGAGGGATTCGTCAGGTAAGGAATCCTCTGCCACATTTTCTATCTCGGGAGAGGGAAGGTCACATATCAATTCGAAAAAAACCAAAGACTTATTTGACTTGGTGCACTCAAATTCCAAGTCAAACTCCTAGATAATAACTATCCATTTGGAGTACTTTCCCACCAACAATTGTTGAGTAAGGATATGTTGCATGGGGTTGCAATCGAAAATGATTGTGGTTCTACGCAATAAGATGTAGTGACGAAAACGTTGAACAACTTGAACAACTGCCAAGGCCAGTTTCTCCACATGCAAATATTTGGTTCCAGTAGTCATGAGACTCCTACTAAAATAGTATATAACATGTTCATCATGTGAATCATCCTCTTGGACTAAAACCATGGCAATGGTAGAGTTTGAACCAGCTAAGTACAAGAAATAATATCGGCTATAGTTAGGTGGAAATAATAGTCGTGTATCGGTTAAGGCGAGTTTCAAAGCTTCAAAGGCTTTATTTCCAGTATCATCCCATACAAAATCGTAACCTTTCTTGAGAAGTCGAGTGAATCCTTTCGTTAATTAAACGTAATTGGGAATGAATCGACGTAAAATGTTTTCCTTCCCTTCCAAACTTTGGAGTTGGCGTAGCATGGAAGGAGGAGGTAGAATAAGATTAGCCTCAACCTTCAAGTAGTCTACCCGAATCCCATGTATAGATACGATAAAACCAAGAATTCGTCCAGATTCCACACAAAAAACACATTTTTATGGATTCAAATGTATGCGATAATAATGACAATGTAGGAAAATGGCCCATAAATGTTTCGGGTGATCTTGATGACGCATGGAATGCACCAATAGATCGTCTAGATAGGGTTGTAAAATGTGCTTAATGTCATGAAAAGCGTAATACATAGCACACTAAAAAGTCGCACTAGCAGTTTTTAGACCAAAAGGTAGTTTTCGATATGCAAAGGTTCCCCAATGGAAAATAAAAGAAGTCTTGTGTTGATCCGCTAGTAAAATATGATTTGATTATAGCCAGAGAAACCGTCCATCAAGGAAAACATTTCACTCCCGGCACAATCTTCAATGATCTAGTCAACGAAAGGGGTTGGATAATTTTCCTTAGGACAAGCTTTATTTATATCCCGATAATATACACATACATGGATCGTGCCTTGTTTCTTATTTATTGGAACAAGATTGGATACCCAATCAGTCAAAGCCACAGGATAGACAAAGCCAACCTTAAGAAGTTTTTCAACTTCAAGCTTGATAGCAATAACTTTACATGGATGTACTAGGTGAAATCTATGCCGAACAGGTTTAGCATTCAGATAAGTCTTAATCTCATGCACACCAATATCAGGATCAATACATGGCATCTCTTCATAACTCCAGTAAAAAACATCACGAAATTCTTGGAAAAGGGATTTATAAGTGCGAACCTCATAAGTAGAACATGAGGTGTTGATATGTCAAGAGTAATGATAGGTGAAATGTTACTCAAGTTCCCTTCATACGAAACATCATGTGTTGACTAAGGAAAAGAATAAATAACAACAACGTTCGATGGAGTCAAAATCCATTGATAACTCTCTATGGTATCACGTTCCAGGAAGAGAATAGAACAATGATGCTCATCGTCCCATGGATTATCTTCCATAGACATGACCGACATGATCATCTCATCAGTAGGAAAGATCATGTGGAATGGATCAGGAGATGTATCACAGAGATAAGGAAGAGAAGGAGTTGTTGATCGAATAGCTTGATAAGAGGATTCGACCAGACTTAAAGGCATTCAATCATTGTAACGAAGATAATCACCAGATCTAGGTACTATCCATGGGTCATCTGACTCAGGGATTTCACGAACAACGGTGGATATCATGTTAATCGAAGCGAAAAAAGGAGGAGGAATATCAGGTGGTGAAATAGGAAATGTACCCATCAAAGTTGAATATTTTAAAATACCCACACCCACATTCTCATAACCAGGAGGTGTTTTTGAGATAAAAGGTATGTTTCTAGTACATGAAACTGAATTAAAGAAGGCCAGTTGGTTGACAGTAACGACCTTTCCTTGGTGCGGGAAACATAACACACATAAAAGGGTAGACACAACTGTGCACATGGAATCAATCCAACTACGACCAAGTAGAAGGTTATAATCAAGAGGTGCATCAAATATCTCAACCTCGACATTTACCGATTTACCTTCTAACGTAATAGACAACAAAGGAAGAACATCATAAGGTTTAAACCCTATACCATTGAAGGCCTTAAAGAGTATTGTGCGACTCGGTAAGGGAAGGAGAGCCAATAGATTTCCAACAAGTAAGTGACATAACACAATTCAAGGCTTCTTCATAAATAATGGTTCGACATATATTCTTATTTTCCACAACAACTTGGATCTGAAACACTAATTGAGGAGGAAGCCTTGGAATATGATCCTCCAAGTCAAATATTATCAAATTGGTATTGGTAGGATCAATTCCACCAATATCCTTTAACAGTGTCTTACATTGAGTAGGACATCTTTGAAGGACTTCGAGAGCCGACATCACAGAGGGTGCTTGTGAAAGGTCTTCTACAATACTATAGTTTTGGGCATCATGTGCATGAGGATTAAGCGAAGACTTTCGAACAATGCCCTTGGGAGGAGGGTGAAGAACTGTATCGAGAACCGGTCATTGGAGATGAAGAGGAGCATTTGGAGGTGAAGTTGGAGGAGGAGTTTGAACCAACAAAGGTGGTAAATCATCAACTTTTTCTTTTTATGGAGAATAATCTTTGGCTCGAGTTGCGACTGCAACTTCGTTCTTCTTGGAGTCACCAGTACACATAAGGAAATAAGACGTGGTAGAGGGAGAAGGTTGGTCATGAATGACCAATTGGGCATGCTGCTGAGAAGGAAACGATTGTGACAAGAAGATAGGGGTAAAAGGCTTCTCGGTCCCTTGCATGAACTTAGTAACCTCAATGCGTCATGGACAATATTTCATATAATGATCGTCACTAGAAATAAGGCAAGGGTAACGAGGTTTACGTTTATCTTTGTCATCAATGGGATGTATTTTGGGCTTCTCATATTGTTGATTATTATTTTTGTCCTCCTTATTATTACCCTTCCCTTTATTTTTATTTTTATTTTTACCTGTAGGTGTATATTGAACCGAATTAACTTTAGAAGTTTTACTAGACGGAGGAGTAGGAGTAGGAGTATTTTGTACATTAGAAGCAATAGACTTGGGATTGGTATGATTGGCTTGTGTGGACCAAGTCTCATCACGAGAGGTGCCAATCATGCCATCAACAACATGAGAAGCTACTGGAAGTGTTGGGGTAGGATTCGTAGAAGGACAAGGGGTGTCAGGGATCACGTTGTAAAGTGTGCACGTTTGCGAATAAATGAGATCTAGATACCGAATCACCTGTTATTCAGTGACGACACCACCCATGGAAACATCACGAGCTATGGGTCCAATGAGTGATTTGGTAAACCATTCATCCAATATTTGATCAGGAAGGGGAACTTTGATTAAGTGTCTTCTTCTCCTCCACTGATCCAGGAGGCTCCCCAGGCTCAGAAAATGCTCAAAAATGAAATTTCTCGAAATTAAGTGAAACCAATTCCATTGTGACCGGCTCATCGTGCTGATTCCAACCATATATTTACTTTCTTAAATGGGCACCGTATGCGAGAGTTATTGCACTCTGATTAGATTCTCAAACAACTAAAAAGTCAAAGGTCAAACTGGCAAAAAGTCAATGTTGACATCAGCATGACATCACCAAAGACACCTCATGATGTTGATTTTGTAGAGACATGTGGAAATAGTTGACTGGGAATATGACAAATCAAATTAGGTTTGGACACATGGAAAAGATTGGGCAAATGTGGTGGTGCCACGTGGGCCAGGCATGGGCAGCCACGTGGCACCCAGTCAACAATCGAATGGAAAAGTGTTAAAATTAATGTTTGGGGGTCCATGGTTTTTGAACCCACGACCACTAAACAAGCCAACACTTTGATAAATGGCCCCACACCAGAGTGCCACATGTATTGCTTGTTATATTAAACAACTTTAAATTTATTTAAACTTTAATATATGTATAGGGCGCAAATAGGAGGGGCTTGGGGCTAAGCCCCAACCCATGGTTCCGTGTGGTAACATATGACCACCGATCAACAGGAAAAGGGTGCGGCCCATAACCACCAGCGCCTCTACCTCTTTGCCCTTGGATTTAGGGTATGCCACATAACCATGGGCTTATCCCCATAATTTGTGCGCGGGGGTATATCATTTAGCCACAGGTCCCGTGGGACGCGCCCCAAAACCAGGAGCTAGCGCGACTAAAGGGCCAGTTCTTAGCCCATTGGGATAGAGCTTGGACATATGAAGAGAATATGACCATTTAAAGGGGGCGCGTGCCCATTCTTGGGGGCTATACTGTGTATTTTTATATAAAAGTGGGTTTTTAACTATACAAAATTGATTTTTGCCTAATATTATGACCAGGAAGTGGTTTTTTGAGGATATTGAGGCCATTTATAGGGGGATTTCATCCCAAAAAGAGGCCATATTCTTGGGGGAAGTTGGGATTCCTCATCTGAGCATGAAAACTATAAAAACTAGGCTTTTTGAAGCTTGGAGGACAACTTTTGATGCAGGCATTTGAAGGAGCAGTTTGTAATTTTTGGCCTTTTCTCATGATTTGAGAGGCATTTTTGCCATGTTTTTTAGAGGAATTTGATGAAGCATGTATGAATCTGAGAAAGGAGGTCTTGCATAGAAGATCTAAATCATGTTATGTAACAACAAAGAGCCTGTGTAAGAGAACTGTGAGCATTTAAATAGAAATAAAGAGGTCCTCCACTTGGAAGTGGGCCCAGAGACGTAGCCAACGATTGGTGAAAACCATTAACAAGTTCTTGTCTCTATTTCTATTTTATTTTTTTTGTTCTCTTCTCTTCATTTACAACATGGTTATCGGTGGATGATCTCTTTAATCATTTATAAGCATCAATTAAAAGTCACATTTGATATTTCAGTGATAAGTTAATGAGTTTATGTATTTCGCATTCTTATCGATCCGATGCATAAAGTACATTAAAATAACTTACAATTTATCAGTAATGCCTTCATTTTTGGATCAAGTTTATGGTATCAAAGCATTGGTTTTGAAGGTTTGACAAGAATTGCAAGCATTGGATGCTCACCAGAGAAAAAATCAAGTGAGGAAAAGGCCAACTTGAGGCTCTTAATACAAAGATTCAAAGGAGACCGCATAAACAAGAGATGTCTTCACCGAGAAAACTAGGTCCTTTTGCATATGAGGATGATTTCTTTGAGTCATTTCAGTTGATGAAAGCCACGGTAGAGGAACTTTATCAGGAAAGAGGACTGCGAAGAAATCCAAAAGTTGAAGAAGGTGAATCTTCAGTAAGAGCAAGAGGAGGACTTGGAGGTGGCAGACCTTCGAAACCTTCTTCTCCTTCATCATCGTCATCTACAAGTGAAGCAAGCGTACATCCCTCCAAGGATAAGCAACCTAAAAAACTCAACATTCTTCTGATATGTCGTTATTAAAGTTAGATTTAAAGTTTCAATTACCCACTTATGATGGTGAATTAGATGCAAAAAAGCTAGATAATTGGGTAAGAAAGTTAGAAGTCTATTGAAAAATAGAAAGGATTGTTGATGATGAAACAAAGATCCAACTTACAAGTCTCAAATTGGGAGGCACAACTCTCATATGGTGGGAAAGAAAAACTAAGGATGATCTCAATAAAAATGGTAAAACAATCTCTTCCTGGAATGATTTTATCACTGCTTTGAAGAAACAATTCTATCCATTAGCATACATGCAACAGGAAATCATGAATTGGCAAATTTTAAGGCAAGGTAAAGGTCAAAGTGTTCAAGAATATACTCAAATATTTCGTAAGAAAGCATTAAATTTGGTTATTCCTTTATATACACAAGAGACACTCCTAAAATATATCGGTGGATTACATGTTTATCTCAAGCACACTATTCTTATGCTAAATACTTCTAACTTTGATGAAGTATGTGTACAAGCCATTCACATTGAGTCAAGTAAAGGGAATGTTTGTGATAGTGTTTCTACAAATACTTGGAAGGGAAAGTATTCAGGGAAAAGGAAAGAGAAAGAGAAGAAGACAACCACAATAAGAAAGGAGAAGCCTACTTGCAAGCATTGCAAGAAAGTAGGCCATGATGAAGATCATTGTTGGGTCTTACATCTAGACATGAAGCCAAAGAAGTATGCCAACCACGGAAGGAAGAATACCATCCCTATGACATTTCAAGTGGATCTTGGATCATATTGCGATGATGAGACACAGGTTGTAGCTATGGGAATCCGAGGTATAAATTTTATTGCAAGTACTAGCTCTTCTAAACCAGTTGTTGTAAATGATGAGTGTAAAAGGAGTGAATTTTTCCATATTAGGGTCATAACAAATAATGTTAAAGTTGATACTCTTGTAGATAGTGGATCACAAGCCAATATAATCAGTGAAGAGGTTGTAAATAGCTTGGGACTTGAAACTAAGTCACATCCTAAACCATATCCATTGGGTTGGATATGTGGTGATAATAATTTGCAAGTAACCAAGCAATGTAAAATGAAGTTTGCAATCACTTCTAATTATGTTGATGAAGTAGAGCTTGATATAGTGCCACTAGACATATGTGGAATTGTAATGGGAAGCCCATACATTTATGATAGGAAAGCTATATTCTACAGGGAGGAAAATAAATATTGCTTCAAGAAAGATGGGAAAGAGTACATTGTTCGTGCTCATCGCATGAAAACTAACAGATCTTTTGCCGCTACAGGGCAGTTAAAAAGAATGGTAAATGCAAGAAAAAGTTTAACACTTATGTCTATAATAAATCTGGAAGTTAGTGATGTTGAACATGAGATGATTCCATATGTTTCTAACAGTCATGAAGTGTCACCAGGGGTACAACATGAGGTTCCTCTGCATACTTTGGTTACTATTCCTGTGTATAAGGGGAAGCATGTTTTCTCATTTTCATTCACATACTCAGTATTTTTTATTAGTTTGTTTCTATTCAGTGGTGTATGGCTGCAAAATGTGACAAAGAATGTAGATGATTGTGCAATTGATGGGATGATTACTTTGATAAACAATGCTATCTCAGTTTTCATGTTTGTTGTGATTGGTCAGGTGATTATTGTCCAAGAAGAAAGGATGGATGATACCGGACAAGTGGGGAGGTAGTACCTCACTTATTACCTGAGTAAAATAAGAATTTTGGTGGTCCAAAAGATTCCAAAGTGGGGAGGAATGATCCAGGAAGCTCCCCAGGCTCAGAAAATACTCAAAAAGGAAAGTTCGCTGAATTGAGTGGAACCAATTCCAGTGCGACCGGCTCGTCGTACTGATTCTAGCCATATATTTACTTTATCAAACGGGCACCGTATGCGAGAGTTATTGCACTCTGATCAGATTCTCAAACAACTAAAAAGTCAAAGGTCAAACTGGCAAAAAGTCAATGCTGACGTCAGCATGACATCACCAAAGACACCTCATGATGCTGATGTGGCAGATGCATGTGGCAGCATTTGACTAGGCAGATGACAGATCAAATCAGGTTTGGACACATGGCAAAGATTGGGCAAATGTGGTGGTGCCACGTGGCCCAGGCATGGGTAGCCACATGGCACCCAGTCAACAATCGAATGGAAAAGTGTTAAAATTAATGTTTGTGGGTCCATGGGTTTTGAACCCATGACCACTCAACAAGCCAACGCATTGAGAAATGGCCCCACACTGAAGCGCCACATGTATTTCTTGTTATATGAAACAAGTTTAAATTTATTTAAACTTTAATATATGTATAGGGCACAAATAGGAGGGGGCTAGGGCTAAGCCCTAACCCATGGTTCCATGTGGTAACATATGACCATCGATCAACAGGAAAAGGGCATGGCCCATAACCACCAGCACCTCTACCTCTTCGCCGTTGTATTTCGAGTATGCCACATAACCATGGGCTTATCCCCATAATTTGCACGTGGGGGTATATCATTTAGCCACAGGTCCCATGGGATGTGCCCCAAAACTAGGTGCTAGCGCGAATAAAGGGTTAGCGCTTATCCCTTTGGGCTAGATCTTGGCCATATGAAGAGTATATGACCATTTAAAGGGGGCGTTCGCCCAGCCTTGGGGGCTATACTATGTATTTTTATATAAATGTGGGTTTTTAACTATACATAATTGATTTTTGTCTGATATTATGACCAGGAAGTGGTTTTTTTAAGATATTGAGGCCATTTGGAGGGGGATTTAATTCCAAAAAGAGGACATATTCTTGGGGGAAGTTGGGCTTCCTCATCTGAGCATGAAAACTATAAAAAATAGGCTTTTTGAAGCTTGGAGGACAACTTTTGATGTAGGCATTTGAAGGAGCAGTTTGTAATTTTTGGCCTTTTCTCATGATTTGAGAGGCATTTTTGCCAAGTTTTTTAGAGGAATTTGATGAAGCATATATGAATTTGAGCAAGGAGGTATTGCACAACATATATGAAGCATGTTATGTAACAACAAAGAGCCTATGTAAGAGAACTTTGAGCATTTAAAGATCAATAAAGAGGCCCTCCACTTGGAAGCGAGACCGGAGACGTAGCCAACGATTGGTGAACTCCATTAACAAGTTCTTGTCTATATTTCTCTTTCTGTTTTGTTGATCTCTTCTCTTCATTTACAGAATGGTTATCGATGGTTGATCTCTTTAATCATTTATAAGCATCAAGTAAAAGTCACATTTGATATTTCCGCAATAAGTTAATGAGTTTATGTATTTCACATTCTTATCGATTTGATGCATGAAGTACATTAAACTAAGTTGCAATTTATCAGTAATACCTTCATTTTTGGATCATCCACTCATGGGTGTGATCAGAAATATGAGTAGAAGAAGATTGTTTAAAAGACCTCAAAATTTGGTTCATGTCTCATATCGAATTGGCATCTGGTAATGTGTTAAGAATGCCATGGCTAAAGTGTTAAATTCATTAAAGAAACCTCGTGGTAACTCAATATACCACTTGGTTGTCAAACCGTGAGAGCTCGTTGGAAAATTTGTAATCTTATGGAGTCATCCATCAATGATTTGGACAAACACCAAATATGGAAAGTCGACATGATTATTTGGGTCTTCTCTCGATGGACCATCAAACTTAGGAATATTAGATGATAATTTGGCTGGTATGATGGGCCAATAAGGATAATGAAAAATAGGATCATTCAAAATTCTACATAAATCCGGTAAATCCAAAGTGGCAAGAAAAGGAAACTATCTGTTCACTTGAGGAAATGGGTAGTTTAGAGGAGGAAGTCACGTAGGTATACCAGTAGGACCATAAGCAGTATGTATATAGTTAGACAGTCCTGAAAGATTCAGTTGTGGAGGTTTTTGAGTCAAATAGCCACCGAGGTTTGGCAAATTAGGTATGTTCCCTTGGAAAGGAACACTAAACTGAAAATTTTGACCCCAAGTATGATTCATAGAACTTCCCAAGATTAGGGGGTACAAAAGAATTAACTTGAGGATGTTTCACCCCAGACGGTTGTTGATTCCCTTGGAAAGGAAGATTCCAAGGTTGATCTTGTAACACAAGTATATTTTTTCCATAAACTGGGTTATGGCCTCCAACTTGTGGTTGCCCCCGAAATTGAGGTTGTCCCCAAATCTGAGGTTGCCCCCTAAATTGAGATTTCCCCCCAACTTGAGGTTGACCTCCAAAAGGAATCTAAAAACCAGAAGTGATAGAATGACTGGCCCCTCCAACTGGATTGGAGCCACTAGGGCCAGGATTATTATATCCTCTAGATAGAGGTGGAGGAGGAATGTAAGGCCCCCTAGAGAGAACCTGGGTAGGTGTAGGAATGAAATGACTAGCAACATTATATCCAGGAGGAACAAAAAGTATAGACCCTCCGGATGGATTCTGGGTAGAAATAGAAATCGAAGTATTCAAAGTGTTATACCCAGATGGAAGTGACGGATTTGGTCTAAGAGGAAAAGGTGTTCGAATAGGAGCTTGAGTGATAACCACATTTCCAGTATAAATAGTCATAGCTTGTGGGACCATGGTAGAGTGGGCCATCTAGAGAGGAAGAATTGTGTGAGAACCAACCAATAATTGGTCTGAAACTATGGCAACATTATTGGTTGTGCCAGTAAAATGATATAAAGGTACCATATAGGTAATAGACGTCTCAGGCATTTGTGATGCCATAGGTTGATTAGAACTCGTTCCTAGTGTGCCAAAAATACCGTGTCCCAAAGAAGGGGCATAACTAGGATTAAAAATTCCAGCAATGTGAGTCGGCGTTCCAAATGATTCACTTTGAAAAAGTGGATCATCTACTCTAGATCATGCATTAGGTCTAGTAGGTACTTCAATATTCTCGACAACAACAATTTATCCCGATGAGTTCATCCGGAGAAAATGTGCATCTTGTCTAATACTCAATAATGGATTTGGAGGAAGTCTGAATGACTCTAAAGAATCTGAAACAATCCTGAATCCCTCTAAAGAATGTGAACTTCCAACGTCAGAGGCTACTTTGTTATTGACTTCTCCCTCCAGAGAGCCCTCTGGTGAGTGAGGAAGCAGAGGGAGGTAACCTTTCAGATCTTTTGGAGGTAGCCCCTGCATCCTACATGAACGACGAAGGCCGATATTGGTTGAACCAAATAAACAATGAAACAAATCTATGGCCAACAAGAGAAACAAACAAAACTCACTAATAAAATATAGAAATCAAACCAAGCAAACAAACCTTCTTATTCTGAAGTCACTAGTTGGTGATGAAATACAACATCGCAAAATCAAGACAAAAAGGGGATGGGATAAAGCAAGTGGAAAAGTTATGTTGACAACCTGCTTAACGGACTTACACTCTAGTGCAATCTCCCACACATAATTGTGGGTATACCATCCAAGGAGCCTGAGTGAGTTTGGACGACGTTGATTCTAGGTACCATGAAGACTTTCCCATCCACAGTCACCTCGTGTAAAGACCTTAAAGAGATAGGCTACTAAGGTTACCAATTACGACAATTATGCCTGGGGAAATAGTCGACAGTTCGATCCACGTGCAAAGGTAGGGTATCTATCCCGAAATTAACTCGATAAGCTCCCACACATAATATTGGGTATACCCTCAATAATACACGCAATCTCTACATTAAGACCGACAAAGAAGGGTGAGTAAATCTACCAGTCCTAATGCGACCTCATGATTGACCCTTGTGTTAGAAGGGATTCCCAGGACAAAATGTAGCAAGTGGATTTGAACTCTCCCTATCACAAGATACTATTGTGTGTTTTTATGCTTTGGAGAGTGTGCCTTACAACCTATTCCAAAGCGCTATCCTAGCTAATGTTCATGAAGAGGATTTCTAGAAAATAAAAGTTACTAATAAATTTTACAATTACGCTGTGTTTTAAAGGTTGTTGTTTACTCAAAATGGAGATGGAAATGAAATTGATGATGTATGTGACCTCAACCCAATAAAATGCAAGAAGAGATGAATATGCAATATTTCAATTCAATGAACTCTAATTACAGTATCGATAAGGTGTCTCTTTTTGAAGTACAAAAGTTACGAAATACAATTTCTCAATTGTTGAATGAACAAATCCCAAACAATCAAAACTACAAAATTTTCCATCTTTCTCCTTTAACAAATATTTTGAATGAAATAATTTTCTTACGAAAGATTGCTAAAAAGAATAAATGACTTCAGTTCTTCCTTTCCCAAATCAAATCAGAGATGTAGTGAATAAAGGAAAGTGTAATCCAAGAAAATTAACATACTCTTAACACAATTCCCAAATCAA
The DNA here is from genome assembly GCA_000966675.3 of Picea glauca. Taxonomy (NCBI): domain Eukaryota; kingdom Viridiplantae; phylum Streptophyta; class Pinopsida; order Pinales; family Pinaceae; genus Picea; species Picea glauca. Next base: position 173,874 of record JZKD02S2231434.1, on the reverse strand, counting down.
ACTCATAATGTGGACAAAAATTAAAATGATTGGAAAGCCTTTTGTCAAATGAAAAAAAAAAATGTCTCTCAATCAATAAACAATCTGGAAAGTAAAAAACAATCTAAAACTTTAAATAAATCAAAGACTCTTTTCCAAACAAGCACTAAGGACCAAGATCCAGAGATTATACCCTTGTGACAAAAATAAAAAGAAAAACTTACAAAATTACAAAGAAAAAAATTCAATTACTGAAAATCAATCAAGTGCAAGATTTAACTCATAAATCAATCAAAAACTGGTATCAAAAGTTCATCCCAGGCAATTGAGGCAAAACTGGGTGAAAAAATAAAAATTGGCTTTCTCCAACAATTCCTACAGGAATCGTTGCAAGTGACAGTGGGGCACAGTGTGACGAGCTAGGGTCATCACAGGCTACCAATAGGGCACAGTGCGATGTCATCACACTAGTTTTCATAGGTAGGGTGTGACATCAGAGGATCGGCATAGGATGTCTATATAGTACAGTTTGAAAATATCTATAACTAAGGTAAAAATGAAATAAAGACAAAAAATCTAACTGAACCTTCAGACCCAGGGAGTCCAGATGGATCACCCACAGACTTAGAGAATGAATTTGACCAAAAGAAGGAAGGCTAAAAGGAAATAAGAAGCAAAAAACCAAAAGAAAATCATTTCTCCCCAATATGGTCTCCAATTTGGTTATCGGATTAATCAATAAACGTGGACATAAACAGATCTCCCTAGATCCCACAGGAAACTAGAACAAAACATGACAGAATGCACACTTCACCTTAAACTTCATCATCATACAAACTAGTTTCATGAGTTACAAGAGGCATACCTTTTAAACGACACTTGTCCTTGCTAGTGTCGTCTTTGTAGCTCCTTCCTTCAGTTTGAAGAATAGAAAGAATGTCCAAGAATCACAAACCAAAAAAGAATAGGAACAAAGATCTATATATTCTAATGAAGTCTATGTATATGATCAAGGAATTATACAATAGAAGACAATATGCTTATATAGGGAAGAAATGCATTACTATATTAAGTGAATAGAAAGTGGAGAATACAACCCATGCCTTGATGTTTCAAGGTCCCCTTTCGATGGCTCTTTGCTTCAACACACACACCTTTTCTCTAAATTCCTTGAAGAAGATCCATAATCTGACTTGAAGAACTAAAGCAAGGCTCCCAAGCATAATTTGAAGTAGAACTCTCCATACAATTCTTAGCCTATTCAAACTTAGCCTTTTCCATGAGAGATCCCTATTTATATAGTGTGAAAGAGAGATGGAAGAGGATATTAGGATGATCCAACCAAATCAGAGAAGTGAGTAAGATATAAACCAATCGGAGGCCACCTCATCTTCTATAAGATCCCTTTCTAGAACATTCGTGAAATTTGACTTTTCCCAAGCTTTAAGCATCGTCACACCCTACACACTTACCAACATGCGACGACATCATAGTCCAAATATAGTGCAATATGCAATGATCAGGCATCGTCACACCCCATGAATAGAGTAGGGTGCGACATCCTTCCTTCATATGGCTTTTGGCAGAGGAAATCAAATCACTTTTCCCATGGAGAAAGTCTCTTTTAATATTTTTAGGGAACATGAACACATGTTGTGAGGTGATCAATGAGGTGATCAAAATAATGTGTAACAATAGCATGTGGTTTATCAAGATGAATTGATAAGGCGGGGTAACCAATCCATCATTATTATGGTTGAAGGTGTTGTAAATTATAGCTTAGCAGAGGAAGCTAGGTGGAGAAGGGCTATAGGACAGAGAGTTATGGACCTTTATAAGTGTGTATACTTAAGGAGGTGGGGGGGATGTATGGAATGGTAGTGCTTATGTTTGGTGATTGAAATGGGTGGTCATTAATTTGGGATTGTTCTGGAATCACACTATGTTGACGGGTGAAAAATCACCCTTTGACAAAAGCAGGGGTTACCCCTTGTAAGAAATCCCAATCAGACCTCTCACCATTTGAAATAGGGAACCCATCTGGATTCTTGCCCAGTAGCCATTTTGGTTTTCGTTTTACCCATTTGTATCCCATTCCATTGATGAAGGTGAATGATGGATGGTTATGCAAATGAGAGATGTAGATGAAGACTAAGTAAATGCATGGTTATTACTAAAAAAAGCATTCAAACCCATAAAATTGTAGCATTAACTAATTCAACTTTCACGTAAACTTCCTTGAGTTCGATTCATGGTTCCTCTACTTGTGGTTGAGATGTTATGTTCTCTCAAAACTTCTAATAAGGTGCCAGGTATGAATATTTAAAAATTTAGAAAGTCGACAAGGAGTTTCTCATGTCACATAACCGTGAAGATGTAGTTCTCGAAAAGACCTTTCCAACAGTATAAATAATATGTGAAATGAACGTCCTAGTCAAAAGTCATGACCAAAATATGAACACCAGTTTGGTAGGGTCTTGTTATTATTTTAGATAAAACTTCTTCTTCAGTTTTCTGAGTCACCCAAAACTAGTCTATTTCATTTTTCTTCCCTTACTGCATGCCTATAGTCTATTTCCTTTTTCTTCCTGACCTCTCACTTTGCTAGAAAATGTATCTGGATTCAAACTTGCGTCAAAACTATTGTTTCTCCAAAGCCACATCTACTTGAAATACTCATATCGCCAAACCCAATATCGAATCTGGTTGATCCCATTGATGATAACCAAGCCTCTCCTTTCAAATTCATTCTTCTTCAATTTAAATATTATCAACTTTACTTGTTTTCTAGTTCATAACATCTTATGTCTCATCTTCCTTGCTTTTCATTATTGGTTTGTGAAGTCTCCCTTTATGAATATGCATCTTATATTAGTGTTTTATTTCATAACAAATTCATTCTCATTATGTTTAAGTGTGACATCGAATGAAAAGATTATCTTAAATGACATTCATAGATTCTTTCTCACCATATTCATGGAAGTATTCAAGTACTAGTTTGGAGAGTTGTCTTAGAGTGTTAAGATCCTGGAGGATATTTCTTTTTTGGTTGGTGATAAGGAGTATATAAATGGATGGACATGAGCTAGTATTTATAGAAAACATTATTTTCCTTGACATAAGTATGTTGCTTCTCTTTTCCAACCATCCTAGGAGGAGCAATTAAAAGTCTAGTAATCCCGACCCAACTTGGTGGCAATGGAGGCTTTCAAGAGTAAAAAATTATTGAAGTGAAGTTGGAAACCCAATATTGAGGGATTTGTAGGTGTTAGCACTAATAACGTGGAATCTTCTAAGTATACCGAATACCAAGTTGTGAACATCATCGGGTACACTGATAATTTTCATATTGCATAACGAAAAATAATCCATCAATATTGACAACACCATCAATTTTTTTTCCCTCTTCATCCATGGAAATGGAACTTGGAAATGATATTAGTAACTCTTTCCATAAACAATAAACTAGAGGTTCTTTCCCTAACTCAAAATCATTCTCTGTCAAACTCAATTCTACACTAGAATCTTCATAAGAGTTTGTTCCACATAGATGAGACTTAACTTTGTTTTTCATACAAACATGGACGTGTCACCTTTGGCATAGTGTACCTTAGTGTTATTACCACTAGTAGTAGCATAAGTATCGTTGGAAACATGCCAAAAAATTTCATCATGCGCTCACATGCACATGCATTCCAACTAAATTAGGAATTTTCATACATGCACTCATTTTAAACAGATTGTGTAAACCATGTAATCTATTTATGAACTGTTTGTGTAACTATGTGATCTATTCATGATCAGTTTGTGTAACTGAGTGATATATGTTATATATACGAGCATAACCATAGAAGTGAGAATGAAATGTGTGTAGAGAGAATAGTGTGTGTGAGGAGAGGATGGTTGTATGCCTGAGATTGGCTATTGCAATTCTCCCTTGAATAATAAGAATGCCAAATATCATTTTCCATAGTTTTTCCTGCATTGGATTTCCACATAAATCACTGTGTCAATCTTGTGATTGTTGCTCTTAGTTTTATGCGTGTTTAATCTTACTTGCAGATGCTCTGGTTTTTTATTCTCTGTATTTTCTTCTACTTCCTAACAAGTGGTATCAGAGCAGGTAGAGTAGACTTTCTAAGAAAAGAGGGTGCGACAAAGTGAGTTTCGGGTCACCGAAACTCCCTAGGAAGTGTGTTTTGGATTTTCCAAAAATCGACACACTCGGTTTGTGCACCACCGAGTGCCGACAAATTGGCACTTCCCAATCCACACTCAAGGAGCGTCAATCTCTCAAAATCAACGCTTCCATTCAAACACCAAAGGAGCGTTGATCTAAAATGCATGGTATGAATTTCAATTTTGTGTTTTCGTGCAAAGTCAAGGTGTGAAAGATTTTTTTGTCTTATTCCAAATAAGACATGGTCGTGAGTGGATGTTTGAAAGGTTGACTTTTATCTTATTATGCATGAAGATTCATGTGGGTAAACTTTATACAAGTGGATATTTTTTATATGAAGGGGTGGATGTATAAGGGGAGTTAAAAAAAAAGGCTTTAAATATTATATATATATATATATATATATATATATATAGGATTAAACTTTTTCAACTATATCCTATCATTGTTCCTTAATTACAAAAATCTTAGTATTATAATCTTGGTTTGGACGGTTTTGTCTGCTAATGGAGAAAGTGTAGAGTTCTAAGTTTGAGGTTGTGAAACTCAGCAGGAAGAACAACTTTGTGCTATGGAAGCTCAAGATGAGGGATATTATTCTGCAACAAGGATTGCAAAATTTTTTGGATGGAAAGAAAAAGAAACCATAAAGCATTACAGGTGAGGACTGGAAAGCTATGGATGCAATATCCCTCAATACTATTCATTTGTGTATGACAAATAATGTGTTGTTTAACATCGTTGAAGAAGAGACAACATTAGGTTTTTGGAACAGACTGGACAGTCTATAGATGACAAATTCCTTGACGAACAAAATCTTCCTGAAGAGGCAGTTGTACAGTTTGTAGACGAAATAAGGTACGGAAATTGTTGATCACTTGAATGTTTTCAATACTCTGATTTTTCAATTATCTAGTATGGACGTAACGTACGAAGATCAAGACAAGGAGGTTACACTAATGTGTTTTTCACCAGAGTCTTGGGATCATATGGTCACAACTATGTGGTTTAATTCAACATATTTTATTGATTATGACACTATTCTGGGAGCTTTGTTGTCTCAGGAGATGATTAAAAGATTTAGTAAAGAAACCTCAACAGAAGAAGAAATGGTGGTTATAGGTTGATCTAAAGAAAGAGGGAAAAATCAGAGGGGTACATCAAGGTCTAAGTCAAAATGCAAGAAAAGTAAGTAGAAATGTTGGTTCTATGGAAAATCTAGGCATCTCAAGAAAGATTGTTGGAAAAGAAGGAATGCATCCAAAGAGAACTCCAAAAAAGAAGCAAAGGAAGCCAATTTAGCAGAAACAAGTTCAGGTTCCAACTCAGGTATGGTTGATGAGGTATTGTCTACTTGTGATGTTTCACATCAACATCAACATTTGTTGTTATATTTGGGTGCATCCATCCACACGTGTCTTCATAGAAATTGGTTCTCAACTTACCAATCTATTGATGATGGTGTT
>JZKD02S2231434.1:151532-167519 GCA_000966675.3 Picea glauca | reverse complement strand
CAACCATCTTTAGAAATGGAGGAGCATGAAGAAGTTCCAAAAGAAGAAGATGAATATGCAAAAAATATCCAGGAAACTGAGGATATGCCTCAACCATCTCTAAGGAGATATTCACGGGTCAAGAATCCTCCTACAAGGTACGTTGATTATGTTTCATTTGTGGATTTGGTTTTTATTAATGGATACCCTACCTTTTTTCAGGAATCAATTAAGGTATCTGAAAGCGATCAATGGAAGAAAGATATGAAAGAAGAAATGGATGCCTTAGAGAGGAATAAAACATGGCACCTGGTAGAGCCTCCAAAGGGCAGGAAGGTTTCTAGCTCCAAGTGGGTCTACAAACTAAAATGGGGTGTTGATGATGAAGTCGAAAGGTATAAAGAAATACCGGTAGCAAAAGGGTATTCTCAAAAGGAAGGTATTGATTTTCATGATACATTTTCATCAGTTGTGAAGCTTGTTTCAGTTTCTGTTGTGTTAGCACTAGTTTCTTTACTTGATCTTGAGTTAGAGCAGCTAGATGTTAAAAAAACATTTCTACATGGAGATTTAGATGATGATGATATATATATATGGAAAAACCAGAAGGATTTCTTCAGGATCGCAATAAGAGGTTTGTTTGCAAACTCAAGAATTCATTGTATGGCCTGAGACAGTCTCCTAGGCAATGGTACAAGAAGTTTGATTCCTTCACGATGAGCCTAAATTTTACAAGAAGTGAATATGGTCATTGTGTTTACTTTAAAAAGTTGGAAAATGCCATGTTCATTATTTTGGTGTTATATGTTGATGATATGTGTGTGGCAAGAAAAATCATGGTCGAAATCAATAGGTTAAAGGCTCAGTTGGATATGGTGTTTTATATGAAGGATCTAAGAGCAACAAAACAAATCTTAGGCATGGAGATACACAAAGACATGAAAAATGGTAATTCGTGGTTATCACAACATAAGTATGTGGAGAAATAATTATGAGATTTGGTATGAATAATGTGAAACCCATACAGATCCCTTTGGCTTCCCATTTCAAGATTTCTTCAGGTTTATGTCCTAGTAATGATGAATAAAAGGATTATATGTCTTGTGCACCATATGTTAATGCAGTGGGAATGTTGATGTATGTGATGGTGAGTACTAGACCAAGTATTTCACATGCAGTTGGTGTTGTCAGTCGATACATGGAAAATCTAGGAAAAGCACATTGGGCAGCAGTGAAATGGGTGCTTCGATATCTTAGAGGCACAAGTAGTTATTCTATCACCTATGATGGTTCCAGAAATTTAGTTTGTGGTTATGTAGATTCATATTTTGCAGGTGACTTCAACAAAGGAGATCCACTTCAGGATATGTCTTTACTCTTGTAGGAGGACCTGTTAGTTGGATGTCAAAGCTTCAAAACGTAGTCGCTTTATCCACTACTGAGGCAGAGTAGATGGATGCTTCACATGCATGCAAGGAGGTAATTTGGTTACAGGGGTTGTTTTGTGGGTTTGGAAGGATGCAAGACAAGATGAAAGTATTTTGCAATTGCCAATGTGTTATTCATTTGGCTAGAAATCCAACTTATCACAGTAAGATGAAGCATATTTATGTTAAGTACCATTTTGTAAGACAAGTTGTTGATGAAGGTGGAGTGGCTCTAGAAAAGGTCCATACAAAAGTGAATTCTGCGAAACCAATTTTGTTAGAGAAGCTATGATGGTGTCTGGCTTCTATTGGCTTGCAGAAAAGGTGATGAATTAATTAAAGGCATGATATATGAGTTAAATTGTTGTCAAGGTGGAGATTGTTGGAAAAATGTGAAAGAATTTCCTCATGCGCTCACATGCACATGCATTTAAGCTAAATTAAGAATGTGCATACATGCACTCATTGTAAACATATTGTGTAAATTGTGTAATCTATTTATGAACTGTTCGTGTAACTATGTGAACTTTTCATGATGAGTTTGTGTAACTGAGTGATAGATGTTTGTGTAATGTTTGTAGAGAGCAAAGTGTGTGTGAGGAGAGAATGGTTGTATGCCTGAGATTGACTATTGTAATTCTCCCTTGAATAATAAGAATACCAAATATCATTTCCCATAGTTTTTCCTGCATTCGGTTTCCACATAAATCACTTAGTCAATTGTGTGATTGTTGTTCTCGGTTTTATGTGTGTTTAATCTTTCTTTCTGTTTTATGTGTGTTTAATCTTTCTTGCAAATGCTCTATTTTTTCTTCTGCTACCTAAAAAGTATGAGCATCTCTATACCCATATTCACATCCTTGTTGAACCAATTGACCCAACAATTGTTTAAGTAGGTGAACCAGTAGTGACATTGGTAGCGTAGGCATAAGAAGCTAGGGCTAAGGAAATAGAGTCAGCTTTTGTTCCATTAGTAGAGGTGGTTGAAGTTGATCCAGACGTAGGAGTAGCAACTAGTGTAGATAGTTCTTGTTCCTAAGATTAAGAGCTAGTTTACTTTGTTTCTCAACAAGCAAAAAGAAGCAACATCAAAGGAAGGATTAGATCCAGTAGCATATCCCATTAGAATTCCAAAATCAAGGTAGTTTATCATCTATATATAAGCAATAGTGTATGATTTAGCAGTGTCAACGAGAAGCATGTGAATTGCTCTCCTATGATGAGTAGAATGAGGTTCTAGCTCACTGCATAGTGGGTCGTTTCCATTAATGGAGGTTYYTTTTTAGATGTCGTGGGAATTTTCTTGAATTTTTTGGGCTCCCTCTTCCATTTTGTGGGAGATTTCCCCAATTCCSTGGGCGTTTTAAAGAAGGAAGGTGAATGGATTGTGGGGCGTCKCCTCCATGCAGGTGRAAAACCCTAAAACTGCACGTTCTCTGTRTATRGCAGGTTAAAATCCAGATTCTATGTAAACTGTGTGGCATTTATCTCATGCCCAARGTCACCTCAACCACAATCATGCCTGTATAAATGYTACCGATCACATAAACTTGAACATTGTAACAGCWGCATTGGAGGAAAGTCGAGGCAGTTCGTTGGAGAAMTATGACCRAAGTTTATTATCTCAACCTCGTCKATGTCGTCGACATACTTTCTATTAAGWTTGCTRATTGAATCAGAGTACTTCCCTTCATTGCATCTGATTATCTTCGGAGAARTTTCTCTCATGGCCTCCGATTATATTCAGAGAAGTTCCTCTMATTGCCTCTGATTAGCTTTGGRGTTGTTCCTTTCAACTTTGTCGATCGAGTGTGGAGCACTTGCATTCATGGCCTCTCGTGATGAGCGGTGAATTTCTTCTCAAGTCTGTCAATGGATTCGACAAAGTTCTTCTCAAGTTTGTCGATGGCTTCGACGAAGTTCTTCTCAAGTTTGTCGATGGCTTCGACACTTTCTTTTATTTCTACTGTTGGATTTCGAAACACATGCCATCAACTCTGCGGGTCATTTCAACTCTGTTGATGGTTTCGACAAAGTTTGTTTTAAGTCTGTCTATAAAACCAGGTTGTGTTTTTCACTATACCTCAGGTCAAGTATCTCGCGTTCTCTTTGATGCTTTGGCGTTGTCTAAACATTTCTCTTCCACGTGATTAGTGTTTGGGATTTTTTCGAAACCCTCTTAAATGCTCATATAATTAAAATCAAATTTGAATTTAAATAATTTAGATTTAATTAAAATCGAAATTATTTAAGTTTAAATTTGTGATTACATCATTTAAACATACTATTGTGATCTCCCTATTATTCATATCTTTTGTAAATATAAAATTTAACTAATTTAAATCTTAAATTAAATCAAAATTATTTAAATTTAATATATCAAGTCTTAAAATAGTTTGTATTAAACAAACCTTTTACCCAAAGTAGCCTTGCGGAGGAGAGAACCAACGTGGACCTATCCTAACACCATTGAAAGAGGATTCAAAGACTCATGCCTTGCCCGAGGAGAGAACCAACGTGGACCTATTCTAACACCATTGCAAGAGGATTCAAAGACTCATGCCTTGCCCAGACGATGTCGGATTGGAATGATGCTTGTTGTGCCGCGAAGAGAAGGGGGAGGCGCTTTAGACAACTCACCAATCCATTTAATCATTCCCTCTATGTAACAACCAATGAGGCTAGTTTGGGTGAGAAACCCCTTGGAAATTGGCTTGGGCACTTCCGGGCATCAAAATTCGATTATGTGAGTTGTGTTGGAATAGTAATGGAGAAATTCCTTCAATCGACCTTTTTTCGGGAACAAAAATTCATTTTGATGAACGCCAAAAAATTGCGCTTATAGGAATTTTTTTAATGAAAGTTCAGGTCCCATTTTCATCGTTTCTTTACTCAAATTCGATGTCATACATTCTTGTGTCATTTGTTTTGTATAGGCTTTTAATTAATCCATTTATGATAAGGTGATGTGTTAGTAGCACATAATTATAAACCTGGAAAAATAACCAATTGGTGTTTGGGGAACTTGACATGGTTCAAGAGTTGAGAGGAACAATTTTCTTCGAAGATACATTTCAAAGCCAGCTCAATACTAGCAAGTGTTGTGTCTAATACATTTGATGCTTAATGACACTTTCGCAGTCACATTTTAGTCATATAGTCAAGAAATGAGAAGAAAGACAAGCTAGTATGAAATATGCGATGAAGGTTGTTGGTGACACGATGAGATTAATTACGATTGTGATATGAAGTAGATGAGGGAGGGTAGACGACCGATCATCAATTATCTAGTTAGGTGTGGAGAGATTAGTCACCATAAATGTTTATAAGACTGACTAACGGTCATGACAAGGAGGATCCGAGTTGGAGGAGGATAAGATAGGCATCAAGACAATGACATTCCTTGCTGACTGGATCAATGTCAGTGAGAGAGAGATAATATGCACTCAGGGATGATGATGGGTCAAAATCCTTCTTCTAGTGCATCGACGACGGGAGCAATAAAATTATCACAAGAAGTGCATCGACGAGGGAGAAACAAACCTCGTCGATATGCCATGTATCAAAGTAAAGGGAGGGATGTTGTCGATATGTGATGCATTGGTAAAAGTGGAAGGAAGTTATCCAGTGAAATGCATGTGTAAGACGAAGATAAACATGTGAACATTATTGAAGTGTCGACGTTGTTCATGTGAACTCCGTCGGTGATAAAGACAAGTGTTAGTGAGGTTTAGCGGAAGCACGCCAACACATCATCCAAGTTCAAAAGAAGGTGGCATATGTATCAGTGAGGAAATCATTAGAGAACCAATGTGTAGGTGGAAGAAAGGATGCATTCGTCGATACGCTATGTATTGACGTAGGGAGGGGGAACTCATTGAAGTGTGGATCAATGGGTCAAAGTGATCCGAAGAGAAACTAGAAATGGTAATGTGGGAAGAGAAGGATGAAAAATTAGGCTTATCTATTCATATAAGAGAGAGAGAGAGGGTTCTGGTAGGAATATTTAGAGGGGGACCCTATTTCTTGTCTTAGAGATATGATAAGAAAAGAAAATTGGGAGGTTTTTGTGTGCGTGCAACAAATGGAGACACACTGGGTGAATCCAAGATCTCTACTAGTCTTCCCTAATTGATAAGCATAAAATGTAGATGGTTATAAAATTACTTTTGAGTTTAAAACTTATGGAAATAATGTGGAACAATTAACTAAAATATTCCTTTGTGGTGGGCTCACTTGCAATGCTTGCATATCGGCCTATGAAGCTCGTTTTATTTAAATAGAGGACGAGTTATGTTAAGATTTATTTCCTTAAAACTATGTCGACAATTCAGTTTGGTATCTCCATCATGGGGATGATAGAGGTTTGGGATAATAAATATTTTTCACCAGGTGCACACACACACACACACACACACATATCACAGGTGTTTCTCCACTTCCTGCAAACATCCATAACTTTGATGGAGTCACCACAATGTCATAGAACTTGCTCCACTCCCATCGAGCATCCATATCCCAGACAAAGATATTTTCATGCTCCTAAGTCTAGTCCAACTTTTCTTTCCATTCCCTCTTGGCTTATTTAGTGCATGCTTAACATTCGATGAATGGGGGAAGCAGTGACATTTTATCCTGATAGGGGATGACTGCCAGCTACTGAGATTTATTTGAATATTTGTTCCACCTGGATACATAAATATATCCATTTCAATTTTCATCCTTTATAATTTGACACTTCACTCGTCACGTGAGAAGCTACTTAGTGTGTGGATGGTTCACCCATTACATAAGATCTTCTCACCAGCCAATACACAATAATGATCATTGATTAACCACTATGTTCATTCATTGTTAGATTTCTCTCGCAATATTCTGAAATTTTCTTGATTTATATTCAAACAAAGACCATTAATTCTTCTCATGAACTAGGAAAGAGATGGAAGTTGATTGATGCCCATTTCGATTGCGAAGGTGCTTCTAGTGAAAGACAAACTAAGGTGATAGGTATGTATGTCATTATATACAAATAGGATTTATGAGACAAACATGAATTAGAAAATAAAGTCCCTTCAAGGGAAAAGATGATGCAGAAAGAAAAAGAAGAGGTGTGTTGAATAAGGAGAAGAACTTGGCTCAAAATCTTGTTGCGGCTGAAAAATAAATCTTGGACAAATGATGATCAAAGATATGCATACAAAAAATAAAGTAAACTGAAACAAATATAATGAAGGCAAGTGTTTCCAGTAGCTTCGAGGATGTATATGCATCCTAGGTATCTAGAAGTTTGCAACCTCTTGACAAGACTAATCAGTGTGAAAGATTATACACATGTTATTTCATTCATATGGGTTTTAGTGCTAGTGCTGACTGAAAATTGCATTCTTCATAATTATTTTTTGAAAGATTCTAGTTCACTTTTTCAACCTTGTGCTTCGGGGGGGAAGGGTTGGCTAGAAATCCAATTATTTGTCCATCATATTTATTTGCTTTGGCCTAGTGATATATTCATTTCCACTCCACTTCTTCCAGCTCCAAAACTTATGCTACATCACAATATGCTCAATTAACCATAGTTACAATTATGCAATTTCATTTCTCATGATATTCTTTAAATACATAAGTCTTCCTAAAAAAAGTCCTTCTTTTCAAGTGGATATATATTTCCCTGATCAAACTCTATTTGGAAATATTCCATTTGGGCAACAAATGACTATAGATGTGACGATCACCAATTCTTCCCTAAATAAGTGTGCTTGAGAACCATTTGATTGATTAGTATTCCAAAAATTATATCTCATTTGAGGTCGATCGGGGGAAGAATCAAACATGATGCTTGTCTATAATGACTTCAATGATTTTGTTGAATAGACACCATCGTGAGAAAGGTTGCGAACAACCGATGTAATTTCCTTATCTTGGATTCCATCTTGTCCTATTTGTAAAGTATTCCTTAGCTGGTATTCTTTCAACATCTTAGGATGACCGACCATCTAACTCTCAACATAAGGGTAAATGCTATTGATAAAAGTGAATCTTGCAATTGAAATTCACAACGAATTATGCACATGGTTTCCTCATGATAACCAAATTTAGTCCAAGATTTTAGTCAAACGATGAAAAATGAAATGAATCAAATGGAAAGGAGAAAAATTTTGTTCAAAAGAAGAATTTAAACTAAAGAAAATCATGAAAAGCTTCAAACTAAACTTGCAGTTGGTGGTGTTTATTGAAGAAGTGTTATGGGATAAAGTCTCACGGGGATCTCACTAAATGATTATCAATATATTTCTAGGATATTCCCTCGATCCTAGACATAAAGGGGTGATTCCTATGGTTTTCCTACATCTAGATTCAAACACATAGATTGATCATTATCCTAAGGAGTGGTGAATATTTGCATACCTTTCTTGAGGTTTTCCTTCGTATATCATAGTTATTGTAGTCCTGAAACTCCATCTCCAAGATCCACAACGTGCTTCTTGTATAAAAAAGAAAATAATCCTTTCTACATCTCTACTTGGGACTAGAATCCTAGATCTAACTTACTTCTAATCAGGTCTATAAAGAGATGAATCAGATCTAAATATTTTCATGATGAAATACAAACATACGAGGGGAAAACCAATAATATTATTCATTAACATGAAGAAATTACATCAATTCATACCTTGAATATTGATGTTTTCCTCCTAGTTCAAAGCTCTCAATGCTCCTCCTTAGCCTCTTGAGCTTCTCTCTCTATTTTGATATCATAACCAACCTCAAAACTCTTCCCCCCCATCTCCTTGATTTGTCCTCTTCTTATATTATTTTAGAAGAGATTTGAGATAACCTTCATGACATATTAATTAGGTGGATAGAAGTCTTGGTCATGTGTATACAAGTCATGGATAGATTGATAGCATGTGAACTAAGAAATTACAATTCATAGATAGGCTTGATGGCATGTGAACTAAGAAATCACAATCCATGTACGAGTTTCATGCTTAATTATGAGCTTTTTCCAACCTATTATGAACTTTTTCTCTATTATGAGATTTTTTCTCAAGTTCCATGCTCAATTATGATCTTTTTCCGACTCACTATGAACTTTCTTTTCAATTATGAGTTTATTCTCAATTATAAAATAATTCTTATTTCATAATTATGAAAATTTGACAAAATACTTATTTCCTTGTGAAATAATTATGAGAATTTCACTCAATTATGTAATTCTAGCCTCATAATATATAATAACATGATTTCACAACCTATGGTGGAAAATTCAAGTATAATAGATTCCCCCTAATGTGTGAGTTCATGAAAGGAATGGATGTTTGAAATACATTACGAAAATTCATAGTGATGAGTGGCATAAGGAACGAGCTTAGAGATCAAGAAACCAATGATTACCTGCAATCAAACATCAATTATGAGAGCATATATGGACCAATCCCCTAGGTAGACATACTCATAATTTGAATGAGCATGACCACCAAACAATACATTGTGGATCCATGATATGAAATGATAAACCATGGCCACAAAAGAATACATAGTGGATCCACCTCATCAATAAGACTGTATCCAGGAGACAATACAATGTGTACCTATGTCATGAACTCAATCATAGACACCAACAAATACAATGTTTATCTATGTAAGGAACATAATCATAGCCACCAATAGATAGAAAGTGGATCTATGACACATCATACAAATGTCAGGAAGACAACAAACATTGGGGAGAGTACCCCTAAATTCTTTATATACAAGTGATATACTCAAACAGAAATTGGGAGGGGATGTTGTAAAATAAGGATATGGCCCCAACCCAGGGTCTTTGTCCCAAACCCCGATGGTATGAATCTACAACATGCAAATAGATGAACTGATGTCGAGCATGGTAGAAATTGTCTACTTATCAGTCATTGATGTATACCGTTAATAGATGCGAGGGGAGCCACCAATGATGAAGACATGCCCCAAGGTACCTAGTACAATATATTGACTGTGAATAGAGGATATGATTTCAAACACTCATATAATTAATCGATAAGGAATCAATGATGTAAACTCACTGTCGATCATGAGGAGGCTTGCCATTAAGGACTACAAGCTCCAAGGTACTAGTTGGTTTCTATATCCCTTTCCTAGATGATGTATTGGGGTTTATAGGAAGAGATCCATCGAAAAAGGGCCTTCATGTATCCCCCATCAATTGACATGAAACATACACCGAGAAATGATGTGAAGAGAAAGTATCACAAAGTACAACTGACACTGGGATGGTCAACTTAGAAAGTCAAAAAAAAAATAGCAGATGGTCGACTCGGGCTTAAACTTCCCTTGAACATATATCACGACACAATGGTGACTTGGAATCAAGACACAAGAGCTAGAAGAATATAGTGCAACAATGTAGGAGGCATCGAAGTAGTCTCTATGATGACTAGAAGAGTAACCTGTCGAAGGAGTATCTCTGACTCATATTACTGGGATGGCTCCTAGGAAATATAAAAATCAACTGTATTATGAGGACTCAAATATGTGCCATGTTCAAGGGAAACGTGACTGATGCTGCCATTTTGAGAATAGACCAATGGCAAGAAACCCCCATTTTTTTTTGTCTTCTTCATGTTTTAATGAGCACGAAAGAATGAAACAAGTATGCTTGGTATCCTTCATGATTTAGCAAGCACAAAAGATTTACCCCAAGTAAGCTTGATACATTTTCTGTTCAATTTTAACAAGCCTGAAAAATAGATAAAAGTATACTCGTCGAGAGAGAACAAGTGGCTTAACAACATGCTCCTATGTTCCAAGTGCATAGAACCGACCTAAGCAATGAGGAATGAAAATGGTATTGGAAAGTGAGATCCACTCTTAACATTTGTTCTCTCACTAGGTAGGGGGATGCAAAAAGAAGGACAATAATGAGAGCGACAGATGGTCAAGGCTATTTCATAGAGGTAAGAAGGATATGGGAAAACAACAGCGCAATGATGAGAGGCATGACGCGAGAAACAAATGCATAGGCAACCATTAAGTAACATAAAAAATATTCAATAACCCCCACGAGATATGGACATAATATAGAAAAAAGAGGAGAATTAGGCTCAATCTTTAAGTCATGGCGGGATTGAAGGAGGGCTCACAGGCCTACAGGAAAATGCAGCATAGGAACCAAACAAAACTTTAGGTGCTAACTAGGGCGCCCATGAAGGGTAGGCACTACCAAAAAAGTTACGACATGCAAAATGAATGGCTAAGGTTGCAACCGATTAGTTTTGAACCTAATGCATAACGTTGGAAGTATGGATGGCTAATAATGAAAAGAGGAATATCCAAGGAAAAACCTATCCCTATATGCCAGTTTATAAATATATACCTAAAGTGTAGTGAATATTTCCATCTTCTTTAAAAAAGTCCCTAGAATCATGTCAAGCAAACGTAAACTAGATTCCAAGGTCAAAACGCATAATGAAATCTAAAAAGAAAAACATTTTTGAATTTTTTGGATATGATATATGCAAAACAAAAAAACACTCACACCACACACCTATGTACAAGGCACTTATGCATCTTAATGATTTACACCAATTAGAGCCCATGGCTAGGCTCGGGCCAAGGATTCTTTTCATCATTAATGAAATCATGAGTCAATATCAACATCATATGGCTCACCATGCTGGGTCCATGCCACCCGAAATCGAATTTTCACATATGAATATACTCATTATGAGTGGTTTCATGAACGATGAAAGATCCTTGATGGGAACCATCAAGACATAAATGAAGTATAGAATGTAAATCTTCGGATGCAGGGAGGGTAGAGAACTCAATGGAAAGTTCTGAAAAGGATATCCAAGAAAGAAATGGGTTAAGACTAAGGGTCTCATTCGATGCCTCAACAAAGATTCCTCAACAAATCCCCCCAGTCCCAGATTGAGGCTCATCATGCTAACTCTTGTGGGTTCCAAACTAGAGAGGATGGATTCCTGATGATCCTCATCTTCCCTAGGGTTATTTGTGGAATCCATGACTTCCAAAATGGCCTTTTATGAAGGAAACTCAAAATCAAGGGTGTCATGTGAACTTGGAGAGTCAACAACTCATACAGGCAGAGTAGGTGGATCACACTCCATATGAGGATGGAGGTTCTTACCAATATTAGTAGATACTTATGGTATTTCCGGATCAACAATATCGACAGTAGTGAGAGGCATGGATTCTCCATATGAATCAACATCCTTAGGACGAGGCACCACCCAAGGGATCCACTGGTAGATGAGGAAATCATATTGATGGGGGGAATGATTGTAGTAGGATATGGTGGGGAAAGGAGGAATATACCCATAAGAAAAGGATATTTAAACATCCACATGCTAATGTTCAGAGTAGAGTATGTGGTATCGCCAAAAAAGGGTACATTAGACCCCACATTGGCTCCAAGGTATTGGGGTACAAAATGCAAGTTGATCGATGGTAACATTTTTCCCTTGGTGAGGGAAGAATGGGACCCTAAATACCGATGAGAAAACTGTAGTCATCTCATAGAACCAAGTATGCTCGAGTGACATATTGTACTCAAATGGTGTGTCGATGACCTCCATGGAAATGGAGACAATCTTACCACCTAAATCGATGGGTAAGGAAGTGATTATTCCATGGGGTTGGAACATGTGTCCATGGAAGGATTTCAAAAGTGTGGTAGATGTATCAAGCTTAGGATATCCCAAGGATTTCCAACAATAAATAGACATGATGCAAGTCAAGGATCCTTCATCAACAATTGATCTAAATCCGGGGGTGATTAGTTTCCAATGAGGGTTTGAACCTGTCACTCCTCCAAAGGGTCATTTATAGATCATTTTACTTGAGTGGATTGCAATTAAAAGATATGGTTGAAGTCTTGATATGTTCACATTTACATTGAATTTGATCTCTCTCTTAAATTCTTCTGTGTTACAGATTATGCTTGCATTCAATAATATAAGTGCGTAAATTCATGAAAGAAACATAAGAACATAAAAAACATAAGAGAGATTACACTTCCCTTGATAACGAAGTTCACCCAATATGGGCTACGTCTATGGGTCTTGCTCCAAATCTTGACCTCTTTATCCTCCTCATTGTAATGATGTCTTTGCTTTACAAGTTGTAATGCCAAAGTCATTTTTTAGTGACGACCACAAGAGACCGTAAAGTGATCAGGAATGCTTACAATCTTCACAAGTTCTCATGCTCATGAGGCATCCATGATGCTAAAATGGACATCATTCCCACATACTCAATACAAAAAAAGAGGAAGAATAAGGAATGACCCTCATCATCATGGAGTCATAGAATGTCTTAGATCTATTGCCCAGATCCAAGCATATATGCAACCCATATATAGATCCATCCAACCATGATATTCCTGACAGCTTCGTTAGCCACTTATCATCCAAGTGCCACAATTTATCTTTCACATGTAGCTGGTATGTTTATGTGTAAGAAGAGAATAAATAAAGAAATAGAAGGAATAGGTTTCCCTTGCTTCCTTGTTGCAGCTTCTCCATGCTCCTTCAAACCTATATCAAGCATACTATGCTACAACATTCAATGAGAAAAAAACATATTAAAAAGCATGGTTACATTGGCTCTTCCAGAATTTATCCTGCTGATCGGAGTCTCTACTGCCAAAACAAACATCTACATTGGATTTGTGTCGTCGAATATCATAAATTTGGTTGTCAAATCATCTCCATTAGACAATGTCACCTTCAGGCCTCCTCTAGACCTCTACCTCAATCCGCATGCAAGTCTCTGCAATTAATGCATTAGAAACTGCATAGAAATATCTGCCCAGACTGGTACAGACTGGGTATGCTCTTCCCCTTCCTCAGCTATGAAACAGACTGGGTTTTAAATGGTTATTTTATGGGTGGATTACCCAACAAGGATGTTAGCCTAAGCGGTTGGCATATGCTAATTTACAGCTCTGGTTGGGGAGGTCCCAGGGTCAAGCTCGTGGGCCTCCCCCTTTTGGCTATATGTTATAACCATTTACCAATTTTGGTGGGTCCACCATATTTGGTGGATGGTTGGACCGGATATAGTGGAATTTGCCACTAACTTTGGTAGATCGAGGTTGGCCATTGGTCAACCCCTTTTTAAATTGAAATTTTGGTTATTGTCCCTCATTGGGAATTTTCGCGCTGCCACGTGGCATCCCATGGATGGGCCACATGGAAGCCATCCATTGGCCCACTTGTCTGCCAATTCATCTATTTGCGTGTTAGCTACTGACAATACCTATTGACTAGACACCACTTGTCACATTATCATTGGGACACATCAACGTGTTGATGTCATGCTGACATCATTGCCACTATTCCTTCCAGGTCACATATGACATTCCATGTGGCTGTAAGGATGCCACGTCACCTGTCACGTCCTGTACGAACTTCCATGTGGTTTTACGGACTACCACATGGCACTTTCTCATTGGTCCACATGTCAACCCGAAAATGCCAAAAATGAGTGACACGTGGCAGCCTCTGGTGTTGCCACATCAGCATTAAGACATCATGCTTACATCATTAGGACACATGTCACTCTCTAAATATCCCATGTTCTCTGTACGGATGATGACATCATCAGTACGGTTGCTGACGTCAGTAGTATGGATGTTGACTCATCCCTATTGACTGGGCTAGGTTGACCAAAACTTTGACTGTGAATATCTTTTGATCCGTAACTCCGTTTGACGAACCGTTTGCACCGTTGAAAATAATGTGGAGCGATTTTTGCAATGGTGCCAATTTTTCTGAGCTTTGAGGACTTTGATTTTTTTCCCTTTTTCATTTGTCGAGGCCATTCTGAGCCTCCTGGGGCACTTCTGAGACTTCTGGGATGTTCCCTAGATCCTCCCAAATCAACAATAGCTCGAAAGATGTTTTTACCCATTGATCGCACTTTAATATGGAAGGCTACTTGATGGGAGATCCTATGAGTTACCTAAGATAAATCAAAGGTAATCAATATCAAATAGGAGGGATCAACCTCGCCTATGGTAGAGAGCAAGGATTTCCACTACATGGGGAATATTTGGAGAACTTCATGTATCGACATGGCACAAGGTGCCTGGGCTAAGTATTCCACAATATTGTAGTTTTGGCCAGCCCGTGTATTAGGATTTTGGGTCGTAGTTCGAAGAACTCCCTTTGGGGGGCGAAGAGGTGCACCGAAAGATGGATTCTTGATCTAGAGAAGGCCAGTAGGATGGGAAGAAGAGGTTTCTTTTGGGGAAGCATACGAAGGCTCAATAATTTCATAGTTCTTGTTTCGAGTGTGCAAGTTGACCGTGTGGTCACACATGAACACGGAACCATTCTAGGAAGACCCCTCATGGAGAGGGGTAATTTCCATGCCCCCTTGTGGCAGGGAAGGATTTTTGGAAACCATGTTTTGAGGTTGAGGTGGGAAAGGATAGGTTAATACAACATGCTAATGTGGGGCCTGTTGTTGTGCCAAAAATATGTGGACTCCATTCTTTTGAGGAAACTGATGAGTGGGATGGTCCTCCCCATAGATCATGCAGGGGAACTAAGATTTCCTCTTCTCCTTAGTAGTCCCCTACTGGGTATTCTGGGTGGGGGCAATCCCTTTCTCAGAATTAGAATTTTTCTTCTTGTTCTATTTCTTTTTTCCTCCGGGTTGTTAAGGATTCTTCGGTTGTGTGGACTACACTGAATGCACCTCGAAGGTTTGAGAGGAAACTACAATAGTTTGAGAACTAGTTCCAGTAGCCAACAGGTGTGATGTAATCAACACATGATCCATTTGGTTAGCTAACTGGTTCAGACGCATGGGAAACCAAACCAAACACACCATCAACATGGGGTCTTGGGTTTGGGTTCTTGGGATCGGTTGATGGTTGAGGATCAATTGGAATAATATCATATATAGTACCCAAATGTGAGTAGATCAAGTCTAAGTGTTGGGCACGCATGATAGATTTTTGATCGGTGGTGGACCTGACCATAGCTACATATCTAGGAATGGGTGGTGGGAGGGATTTAATGAACCACTCTATAAATATTTTTTCTGGAATATGAGTCTTAAACACCCTACGTCATCGATGCCACTCATGAATGTGA
Organism: Picea glauca; assembly: GCA_000966675.3. Lineage (NCBI taxonomy): Eukaryota > Viridiplantae > Streptophyta > Pinopsida > Pinales > Pinaceae > Picea > Picea glauca. The sequence goes on along the minus strand of JZKD02S2231434.1, from coordinate 151,984 downwards.
TCGAAGATGTGGTGGAATTGTTTTGATGTAGTGAAGTCAAGAGCTCAGTTCTGATCTCATACCTGATGGGCACTTGGTAATGCGTTAAGAACGCCATTTCCAAGTCATTGAAGCTTCGAAAGGAACCACCTTTTAGTTCAATATACCATTTAGTGGTGGCCTTGGTCAAGGATCTCTAGAAAATACACAACCTCACACTATCATCCATTAATGAGTTGGATAAATACCATAAGTGATAAGTTATGATGTGGGTGGAGGGGTGTTCTCCTTGTTTTCTATTAAACTTCGGGATGTCTGAGGGTAACTGTCAGGAGAAATATATGTCGTTATAATAACATTGTAGTACTTGCCCAACCATTTAATTGTCAACCCGGGGTACGTATACTGACGAAGCACACGCACTGTATATGCAGGACTGAAGTAGAACTAATCTAATCTAATCTATGTTGCTG